>JARHVA010000427.1:0-62500 GCA_037957365.1 Torreya grandis | reverse complement strand
TGGCCCATGAGCCATATGTTTCAAGTTATAAGCTAGATCATTTACATGCACTTGCATATAAAATTCTAAACCATTATTCACACAGAGGCCAACACATAAGGGAAAAGTACATATGTCTTACACCCTCTTCATAGTAGTGGCTATGTAGGCAACACTCATTAACAAAGGGTTTTTTGAGGTTAGTTAAACATTATGATCCCACTAACACATTTTTGGTAAGGTAACCTAACCTAAGGTGAAGTATTAGAGTTTGAGAATTGAGAGGTTGTACATGCAATCTAAACATATAATAGAAGGTGATGAAAATGTTAGATGTGAAATAACTATTTATATTTACTATTCATGGCCATTATTCATGGTGATGTGGCATGTTGGTGATGTGGATGGTTAGCGATGTGGTTGGTTGGTGATTTGGCATGGCCCATGATGGGTGGTATGGCCCATGGAGCATTTTTTATGTTGAAAAGATGAGGAGATAGAAATGAGGCACATTTATCCACTTAGTCACATGGGTTGGATTTTGTAGATGCATATGAGGACATAATGAAATTGGATCATATGATTCCACTTAAACATGTGATTATGGGTTACATTTTGTCTGTGGGCTCTTATTGGATGTGGTCAAAAGTTGGGAATATTTTAACTCATGTGAGTGCACACAAGAAAGTGGGGGACAAGGATAAAAATATTATATTGAGGTCACATGTGAAGTGGGGTGTAACAATTTGAAGTGTACATGGAGTGGTCAAGGGGCATCATGAGATGAAATTTAAAACTTAACTTGACACATGGGGGAGACATGGTTCCCTATTCATGAATAGTACACCCACTTTTAGGATGGCACATTTTCTCCTCTCTCTTAGTTCTTTATATTATTATTCTCTCTTGTTTTAAATACATTAATATGCATGATCTCTACATTGTAATTCATCTAGCTAGTGGCTCCATGTAAGTTTGTGCTTGCATGCTTCAAGTTTGGATCCTGAAGGCTATGTTATGCTTGGTTCATAACCTAAATGCTTCAAGAGCAAGTATTGAGTGCTTGTTTGTTAGCACTAAAAGGAGTTGTTAGAGGATTTTTTGTAAGAGAAGAGTTGTTGATGTTAATTAAAGTATGGAAGCTGTCATTTTCCCCATGGTTTTAACTTACACATTGCAAGGTTTCCATATACATCTTATGTAATGTGTTCCCTCTTATCTCATGTATTTTGTACCTTTTTTTACATTATTTCCTTGCACTGTAAGATATATCTTATTGATCTTAACATGTAGTATTAGAGATAGTTTTATTCTTAACAATTGATATCATAGCCATGGTGAAAAAATCCATGTGTGACTATTTTCTATTGTTGGTTGGTTTTTCAAAGTTGAAGCTACTATGATAAGAGGAGATACCAAGTCAAGAGTGGAAGAAAAAAGTTTTGTTTTGGTAGGTAACTCTGTATGGAGCAAGGTGGAGGATATATTGGTGAAGATTATATTCTCTTCATGTTGTTGAGGATAAGCCCATATATGACTGGAAGAAAAGATAAAAAATCTTTCTCAGATAGTTCAAAAACCCACTCAGTGTTTTCATTGAAGATGAAGCAACTTTATAGCTTGAGGAGTAAGCTAGTCTCCTTTTGAGGAGGTTGAAGACATGGCATGAGCTTGTTAAGGCTCTTGAAAATAAATAAATGGGTGTATGATGTGTTATCCTACTAACCAAATGATGTTAGCTGAGATGTTGTAGATAAACAAATCCATGCAAAGGAAGGAGGTACAAAGAAACTTGAAGCTGTACCTATTTTGAAGTAGTTGAGGATGAGAAAGATGAAGATGTTGATGAATAAGTGAGACCTATAATACCCAAAAGGGGAAGGCCATGTATTTGGACATGAGGTAGAGTAGTGATGCATTTTATATGCATTTTTTAGGCTTGAAAACTTGATAGGTGCATTGGTGCCCTGAGTAGTGTGATGAGTTCCCTAGAGTTGTGATTGGTCCACTTGTGTCATGTTTGGTATGATTAGTAGTTAAAGGTTACATGCATAAGAAAAAATATGACATAGTGTTCCCAAAAGGATAAGTTTATGTGTTTGGACATGTGATAGAGCATGATACATTTCAAATCTATTCTTGAGGATTAAAAACTTGATAGGTGTAGTGATGCACTGAGTAGCATGATGACTTCCTGAGCTATAATTGGTCCAGTGAACTTGTGCCATATTGATAGTTTGGTGGCTATGTGGAGAAGTATAGTTTTAATTTTTGTGAGATCTTTTCTCCTCACTAATATTAATAGTGATACATGCACTAGTTGTTATTTAAGGAGTTGGAATAATGTGAATCCTACATGGTGACCTCTCTTAGGGAGAGAAAGATATATGGATGAGGCAAAATAAGTTTTTGGTTCGCATTTTGAATAAATCATTATATGGGTTTCTAGCATATGTGATGAGGGAATACAAGATATTCAATTCCTTCATGGAGAGCCAAAGTGTTTATCAGACATTGATACTATATATGTTAATGACATGTTGGATGCAAGCCCCAACATGATCATTGGTGTGATGGTTTAGGTGATATGGATGCAATGAAGGTGGTAGAAGGAGAAAACTAAGGATGGAGATGCACATATATGGGAAATATGGGAAGTACCATAATTGCATTATGAGTTGTCTTCCCAAGAGCATATTATAATAGAGGAGAAGACATGTTGTGTCCTATGTATTAGACTCATTAGGAGTAGGAAGCCTTATGATGCCATGATGAATATTTAACAAGATATTCCCAAGTAGTGGGAGTTATGAGAATTTCATGGTAGAATACTAAATAGAGCATTGGTCTGTGAAGAAGTGAAGAGTCACCTTAGGTGATATAATCTAATATGGAGGAGCAGATGTTGACAGATTTGATCAAGGTAGAGAATTTTTAGTAGTACAATAAAATTTCTACTAGGTGTATGTCAGTACAATAGTGGGCATAGATGGATAACTAGTTTTAGAATACTCAAGTGTTGTAAAAATCTAAATGTATATTGAATTCAAGTGGAAGTATGTTATGTGTGAAATCACTATTCATGGTGATGTGGCATCCTAGTAATGTGTATGGTTAGCGATGTGGTTGGTTGGTGATTTGGCATGGCCCATGGTAGGTGGTATGGCCTATAGAGCATCTTTCATGTTGAAAATATGAGGAGATATAAATATGGCACATTTCTCCACTTAGTCACAAGGGTTGGATTTTGTGGATGCATGTGAGGACATAATGACATTGGATCTCATGATTCTAATTAAGCATGTGCTTGTGGGGTATAGTTTTTTTGTGGGCTCCTATTGGATGAGGTTAAAATATGGGAACCTTTTGACTCATATGAGTTCATGTGAGAAAGTGGGGGACAATAATCACTATGCTAGATTGAGGTCTCATGTGAAGTGGAGTATAACACTTTGGAGTACACATGGAGTGGTCAAGGGGGCATCATGAGATGTCATTCAAATCTTGACTTGGCACATGGGGAAGACATGGTTCCCTATTCATGAATAGTGCACCCACTTCTAGGATGGAACATTTTATCCTCTATCTTAGTTATTTATCATATTATTATCTCTTGTTATAAATGCATAAATATGCATGACATCTCTATTGTAATTCATCTAGTTAGTGGATCCATTCAAGATTGTGATGGAATGCTTGGAGGTTGGATTGTGAAGGCTATATTATGCTTGATTCACAACTTAAATGATTTAAGAGTGGCATTGAGTGCTTGTTTGTTATCACTAAAAATATTTGTTGGAGGAGCTATTGTAAGAGAGGAGTTACTGATGTTAAGTGAAGTCTATAAGCTGCCATTTGCCTTTGATTTTTGCTTGCACATTACATGTTTTCCATGTACATCTTGTGTAATGTGTTCCCTCTTGTCTCATGTTTTTTGTATCTTATTATTATGTATTATTTACTTTCACTATAGGATATATCTTATTAATATTAACATGTAGTATTAGAGATATTTTATTCCTAACAAAAAACCAAGAAATAACTAGCTGGAAGTTTTAGTCAATAGTCAATTTTTGGTATAGGACATATGAATTTAAGTATAAATAGTAGAATCAACACATGTGTCCACATGGTGACACAAGTGTATGTCCTGATAGAAATCTAACATTTAGAATTTAAAGATTAGATCATAATCTTCATATAGTCTATTTCTACACTTATATTGCTCAAATATGCATGTGTGCCTATGTATAATTTAACTACAACTTTTCCTTCATGTTTTAGTTATTAGAATATTGAATGTTTTACTTTATATATTTGGAACATGTTTAGATTCAATATTTATTATCAGAATATTATTATAATCTAAATTCATTAATTGGCCTCCTTCTTAGAGTAGCTTAATCCTTAATTTATTAGGACACTCTTTATTTTTTACCCTTATTTCCAAAAAGGTTAAATATTTGGTGAACCCTACGTCTAATTATTCTTACAAAACCATAAATTTCTCTAAGGTTTTTATCCTTCTAAGGTTTCAAAATACAATAATTATTTAGTTCTAATTTTTCCTATCATGTTGGATTCTTCACTATCATTTATATGTCTCTCATATCATGTTATCATATTACTCTTTGGAGCATTTAAAATTGATAAAAAGGAATATCTTCCTCCTCTTAACCCTATGGAAGGTGATAACTAATTTCCATCTAACCAAGTCCATGTTATCTCTAGTCTAAGGCGTAAGGTGGTCCATCCTATTATACATATCCTTTCTCAATCCCCTCCACCTCAAACCTCTCCTATAGATGGTGTGTTTATTAATATTCAATCCAAAGTACCTAAGATTTGTACTTGTGAAGCCCTCAAGGATCAAATAAACATAATGAGGGAAGAGTTACAAAAACAAATTCAGTACTTCAGTTCAAATATCACATAATTGGAAAATTAGATCACAAATGCAAAAAATATAAAATTTGCTAGTGTTAATCATGTGGTTTCATATTCATCTAGCAATATTGTGCCTAACAAGGTTTCATATCAAAATAATAAGCTAAAAGAGAATGCATCTACAACCAATAATTAAAATTTTGAACAAAAGGCTAATAAGATTCCAAGTGAGATCCTAAGATAAATGATTCAAAACAAAGTGATCAAATTACTTCTTATACATACTCTTAGATGATTAGAATACTATTGTGCATATCATATAATACATGGAAATAATACATATTGTTGTTTTGTCTTGAATAATAAGATACAAAGTGGTGATAGTTGTGATCCTATAACAAATAAATCAATTAAGGATTAAGTCTATGGAATTGGGGGGCCAAAAGGGGGTATTAAGTGAACATGTTTTTCCTAAAAAATAAGAAAGCTCAACTTGTGCAAATTATTTGAGACACCTAAATTCAAAATTTAAATATATCATATAACATGAATTATAGCATTTTGAGTCTACTTTCTAAACTACTTTTTTCTTTAATGGTCAAGTATAAGTAGGTCAAACATCAAAAATTTGAAGAGGTAGTAATGATTTTTAGAAAAAATAGAATATATAGCTTTCAGTGCGGCCCATCATTTTTTGAGCATCACTTATTTTTTAAACCCTTTGGTGGAAAATTAGATAAGATCATCTAGTTTGAAACCTTTTTTTTTATAAATTAATTAATCAATATTTATTTATTTATATTAATTTTCCAAGTCAATAAACCTTGAAATATGCTCAATAATGTATAAATAATAATGTTCCCCCATAACTACCTCAAAAAATATATAAAGTAGATTTTTCTTAATGCGTATATAATTAATTATAGATTGTAACCATATAATTTTTTAGTTTGAATCAATGAATCAAAAGATATATAAACAAAGATGAACATGTATAATTGTGGCATATAGCACTATAAAAAGACATACTTAGAAAAACATATAGATAACAACCTTAAAATAATAAAAATATAAAATCATTATATATTTATAAAGAGGAGAGTGTAGTCGATGTTCTGGTAATAATTTAAAGAAAAAGTTTGATAAAATTCATAGTGTTTATCATGGATGAAGTTGCATTTTTTGTCAAAAACATGCATTTAGCTATGCGTTTGTAGGTCCATGTCTCAAGTTTGAAAATCCAATGAATTCAAGATCCTTCAAGAATGTGTTTTAAATTTCAAACATAAGAACCACTTATGTGGAATTAACGCATATGCAAAATAGTTTATATTCATTTCACCATCTTATTATTTTTTATAGGTTTTTTTAATTTACAAACTTTATTAATAACCTTAGTAGATTAAATAGTTGTTAACATTAAAGTTTTATACAAAAAAAATGTAAATAGGTAATTTATATTGTAATCTTGATGTCATTGGCTTGACTAAATAGATTAGTAATTACAAAATGTGATTTTAGGCACCATTAGCCCCAATGCCATCACAAATTGACCCAACCTATCAATTGGATCAATAAGTAAAGTCATTTGTGTTGAATTGGGCCCTATGAACATAATTATTACTCTAAAGAATGTTAATTGGGGTTAAATCTATTGGTTTAAGTTTTAGGGTTTACAATTTAAAGTTTAGTGTTTACGCCTTAGGGCTTAGGGTATATAGGGTTTAGGTTTTACAGTATAAGGTCCAATCATGGAGGAAATTGGGGAAAAATTAAGCTCCTTGAACCTATTTTTGACTAAATAATGTGATTTTGGGCTCAATTATCCTAAATACATCACATCTTGAGCCAATTAATTAATTGGGGTAATTAGTGGTGTGATTTGGGCCAAATTGAGCAATGTGAAACTAATTTTCTTAGTCTAAATGTTGCTTTATTAGGGATAAAATGATTGGTTTAGGGTTTTAATAATTTATGATTTAGGGTTTAGGGTTTAGGGATTAGGATTTATAGCTTAGGGCATAGGGTTTATGTTTTAGGTTATATAAGGTCTAATCATGAAGGCAATTAGGTCCAAAATGAGCTCATCAAACCTATTTGTGACTAAAGAATATGATTTTGGGATCAATTAGCCCCCATGTCATCATAAATTAAGCTAATTAGTCAATTAGGGTAATGAGTGATGTAATTTGGGTTAAATTGAGCCATGTAAACTTAATTATTACTCTAAAGGATGTTGATTGGGGTTAAATCAATTGGTTTAGGGTTTTCAATTCAGGGTTTAAAGTATAAGGTATAGGGTTTATGGTCGAATCATGAAGGTAATTGAGAATAATTTAAGTCTTATGAACTTATTTATGACTACAAAATGTAATTTTGGGCATAATTAACCCTAAAATCATCATAAATCAATCCAATCAGTCAATTGGGGCAATTAACAATGTGGTTTACATTGAATTAAGCCCTATGAACATAATTATTACTTTAAATCATGTTAAGTGGGGTTAAATTGATTGGTTTAATTTTTAAAATTTAGGGTTTAAGGTATAAGGTGTAGGGATTAGGGCTTAGGGTATATATGGTTTAAGTTTTAGGGTATAAGGTCTAATTGTAAAGATAATTAGCGCCAAATTGAGCTCCTTTAACCTATTTGTGACTATAGAATGTGATTTTGGGCTCAATTGGCTACCACATCATCATAGATTGAGCAAATTAGTCAATTAAAGTAATGAGTGATGTGATCTAGGCCAAATTGAGCCCTATGAACCTAATTATTACTCTAAAGGATGTTAATTTGAGGTTAAGTCCATTGGTTTAGGGTTTGGGGTTTAAAATTTAGGGTTTAGGGTCTATGGTCTAATCGCAAAGGCAATTGAGGACACTTTGAGATGTTTGAACCTATTTATGACCATAAAATGTGTTTTTGGGTTCAATTAGCCCCTATGTCACCACACATTGAGTGAATCAGTCAATTGGGGAAGTTAGTGGTGTGATGTGGACCAAATTGAGCATAGTAAACCTAATTCTTAATCTAAATGATGGAAATTAGGGATAAATAATTGGTTTACATTTTAAAGATTTTATAATTTATGGTTTAGGGGTTTTAAGGCTTAGGGTTTATGTATTATGCTTTAAGGTTTAGGGAATTTGGTTTATAATTTAGGGTTTACAGTATAGGGTCTTATCAAAAAGGTAATTAAAGATAATTTGAGTTATGTAAACCTATTTATGATTAAAGAAAGTGTATTTGGGTGTGATTATCCCCTATGTCATCATAAATTGAGTGAATTGGTAAATTAGGGTAATTAGTGGTGTAATTTAGGCTAAATTTAGCCATGTGAACCTAATTCTTAATCTAAATGATGGTAGCTAGGGCTTAAATGATTGATTTAGGGTTTTAAGAGTTTATGATTTATGGTTTATAGGGCTTAGGGTTTAGGGATTATGGTTTAAAGTTTATAGTATAGGGTATAAGGTATGGGGTATAGGTTTAGGGTTTAGGGCTTAGGTTTTATAATTTAGGGTTTATGGTTTATAACTTAAGTTTTAAGGTTTATGGTATAATTTTTAGGGTTTAAGGTCTAATCATGAAGGTAATTGAGGATAATTTAAGTTGCTTGAACCTATTTATGAGCAAGAAATAAGGTTTTAGGTTTGATTATCCCCCATTTCATCATAAATTGAGTAAATTAATCAATTAGGGTAATTAATGGTGTGATTTAGGCCAAATTGAGCCTTATGAACCAATTATTAGTGTAAATTATAGGGTTTGAAGAGTTTACTATTTAGGGTTTAGGATTTTAAAGGCTTGGGGTTTAGGGATTAAGGTTTAGGTTTGAGGGTATAAGGTCCAACAAATGAAGGTTTTAGTGTTGAGGTTTTAGGTTTGTGGGTGTTTATATATTCATCTAATAATATTTTTGATGTAGTGGATTACACCCTTTAAAGGGAGGCTCAACTCTCTTCTTCCATGTTGCATAATGGAGACATTCTTCTTGTTGTGGGTTGCAAACATGAGGGATAAATCTCTATATTAGAGGCTAGATCCCATTGATACACCTTAAGGACCTATATTTCCTAATTCTAACAATGGGGGTGGGATGAAAAGAGAGAGAAATACTGAAATTAGAACCTAAACTAAAGTGGTGATGCACTAAAATGGTTTGTATACTCAAATTTAACTTAAAATTTACACTAGAGACAAGCAATCATACACTTCATTCAAATGAGAAACTTTCCTACATCAGTGTTTCAACAGGGGATCCTATGGAGATATAGGAAGGAATAACTACTAGAGGTGTTTTAAGACACACTATGGACATCCTGTTCACATGCGCCTATACTCTGAGCTAGACACTTCTTGTTGACCTATAAGAGAACTCACAATACACTAGATATGTTGGAATAAACTTATGAAAGCATGAAAAGAGAATGACTTAACATAAGATAAAACTATATGCATGTGCAAAAGGGCAAGCTCAAATGGAGGTAAAAATGCTTCTTCAGATTCAAGGTAAATTCCTTCAGGGCTTCACCATACAAGCTGAGATCTTTTTTCTCAAATGAGAAGTTATAAATATATAGAGAAATGGAAACAAGATAGATAAAAAAATCAAGGAATGGAACCCATGTTGAGTTAAACACTTTTGTAGATACCAAAAGACCATGCTACTATCATATTCTTCCAACTGCATATGGGAGAGCCATGCTATAGATGTCCAAGTCACTACCCTTGTTGTCTTGGGCCTACAAAATCATGGGATACTCCTAGAAACTAACAAATTCATCCCCAAGTTGTTGTGGATAGACCATGCTTTCTTTAATGCTGGGTGCAACTAGATGTGCATTGATGGTGAAGCATGAAAACATGGCTTGCTCTCTTCTATAGTTCAAAAACCAATCTATTTTATTAGTTTTTGGTAAATATATTTCACCAAATGTATTAATTATCCTTACTGAGTCATCTATACTAGTTGTCTTGGTATGAGTGGTCATTAATTTTATCCTTTGTCTTTGTCAACATCTATAACTATTCCTTGTTTTGTCTTTTCTACTTTGTCTTTCCCTGTGTTTTGTCTCCTTCCTTCAATGTCTCCTTTGCATTGGCCTTTTCCTTGCTTGCTCTTTGACTTATTAGGCCTTATTTATCTCAGGGTTTTTAATGCACTTTCCTTTAGACAAAATGTCTGAATGAATTCCTTCAAGCATTTTATCTAAAGGAATTCTTACTTTTGATTGCTTCTTTTCCAAAAAGGCACGTTCCCATCGAGCCTTTTGTCTTTATTCTTCACTTTCTCAAGGTGTCCTATACAAAGACACTTTGTGTCTTGAAATGCCCCTTTGGAAATTTTGATTTGGTCTTGCCACTGACAAAGGTGCCCTCTATAAGGGCACTTACCCTTCAAAATTTTTGAAAATGTCCTTCAGAAAAGTGAAGAAGTCCTATTTCTTTTCCTAAGTTCCCTCTGAAAAGACACTTACCCTTCAAACATTTTTCAAACATCCTTCAAGCTATCAAAATGCCCTCTAAAGCAAATTCATTGCCTTTTGTGAACTAATATAGACTATTTCAAGTTATTCAATCACTTCTACTTATAAAAGTAGACAAGTAATGCACCTGCACAAACTTGATTTGCACTTGGCAAAGCAAAATGAGGGAAACACCAAGCTTTTTCATGAGAAAGGTCTGGCAAAGAACATTTTTTCACAAGGAAATAGAGGGATGGTATAGCCAAAACATGGATTGGATGACTTTTGCAAATAAAAAAGAGGGGGTGCCCAATTTTGGCTTGTAAGACCAAAAATTGGTCAACATAATTGGCAACTCATAGGGGAAGCATGCTTGCTATGATTAGGAAGATTGGTAGCCACAAAGTCCATTGGGCATGGAGTCAAGATGCATCTTGGAGAAGTTAACAATAGCTCTATAAGGACCTATGAACCAAAAAATATTTTACCCTAAACAACATGGAAAAAACACACATAAAGGATAATAACACTACACACATGCATAGCAACACTTAGGGAAAATGAGGAAAAATAAGGAAAACTATGTACATGACAAAACAATCCTAGTAACAATGCTTAAGAAATATCCCATTGACTAGGATATGTATCTCTTCACCATACAACTTGGAGTGTTTGAAAGCATTATGTTTCTTGCATTGAGTGATGACATATGGGCCACTCCACAAAGCATCAAACTTCATATGCCTTTTAGGATTGGCTCGGTCCTCATCCCACTTCAAGACAATGTCACCTTATAAGAAGCTCTTTAGCATAGAACTTTTGTCAAAATGCTTCTTTATTTACTATTGGCAGCTAGTCATGGTATTTATGGCTTGGTCTCTTGTTTCTTAAAGCTCCATTAGCTCACAATACCTAAATTTTAGGCTGTTACTCTCCATCAATTGTAGCTGATGGGAAAGATCCAAGGC
Source organism: Torreya grandis (assembly GCA_037957365.1). NCBI lineage: Eukaryota > Viridiplantae > Streptophyta > Pinopsida > Cupressales > Taxaceae > Torreya > Torreya grandis. Next base: position 51,197 of record JARHVA010000427.1, on the reverse strand, counting down.
TAGTAATTCAAGTGAGATAGGAAGTCTAGCTTCCCTCCATACATAAAAGTGTATGGTGAATTCTCGATTTCCCTCTTTGGAGTGATCATATCTGCCCAAAGGGCTGTCTTCAATTTGGCATGTTATGTACTTTGATTTTCCTCCATTGTCCTCTTTATGATCCTAATCAAATTCTTGTTTGTGGACTTGACCAGCCCATTTCCTTGTGGATATTAGTTGGGATAAGTGCTGAGATAGATGCCATACTTCATTGCCCACTCACTTCTCTTTGTTCTTAAGAAAGCCAATGCATTGTTTGAAATGATTGTGGATGGGACCCCAAATCTTATCATTATGCCTTCATAGAAGTCTAGGAATACACTCTCATTGGCCTCTTTCAAATATATGGCCTCTACCCACCTTGTGAAATAATCTGTGGTAGTCAAAACCCACTTGTGGCTAGCACTAGAAGGAAGATTGATCAGCCCTATGAAGTCTAACCCCCATTGCATGAATGGTTGTTCCACCTAAATAGGATTGAGAGGCATGGTAGCTAGCCGTTTCTTCCCATCAAAGAAGGCACATTTTTTACATTTCCTCACCCAAGCATGAACATCTTTAAACAAACTAGGCCAAAAGTAACTAGCCCTCATAATCCTTGCAGTTGTGTCCTTGAGAACAAAGTGACCACTAATTGGTCCGTCATGGAACTCAAATAGTACCTTGTCAACTTGGTCTAGATCAATTCATCTCAAGAGCACCCCTAAAAAGTACCTTGTCAACTTGGTCTAGATCCATTAACTAGGACATAAGGAAGAGATTGGAGTCTAAAATACCTCCTCTTGGTCCTATCAAGACCTTGTGGACACTCACCAGTTTGAAGGAAATGAACCATGTCTTGTGCCCAACTCTTCATGACTTTAGGTATAACTTTTGTAGGTTCATTGTGGAGTACCAAAACATCCTCCTTTGGATCTTTCAAGTTTATAATAAATTGTTCACATAACCCTCTTCCTCTCACCAACTTGGTGGTTTTGATCTCTACATCATACTCCATTACTTTGGTGATCCAACTTGCCCTTTTCTCATTCAAGTCTCTGTTTAGTAAGAAGTCTTTTACACTAGGATGTGGCACCATGATGTGAATTTAGTTTCTAGACAACATATGTATAAACTTCTTTAGACTTTATATGACTGCAAGCACCTGCTTCTCAACATACATGTATCTAACCTCATAGTCTTCTAAACCTTGGCTAAAAAAAGCAAGAGGCTATTCTAAATTCTCACCATTTACTTAAGTGAGCATAATAGATATTACCTCTTCATTACCAAAGGTGTATACATTGAATTCCTTGGAGAAGTTTAGATTAGCCAGGGTAGGAGCTTGGCTGATAGCTTTCTTGATGCCTTCAAAGCTTTCTCTTCTTGTTGTTGTCCATGTGAACATCTCATCCTTCCTTATCATGGAAGTTAGTGGCTTGACAAGCTCAAAAAAGTTAGGAATAAATCTCCTAATGTGAATTTTACTGCTAGACAACATATGTCTAAGCTTCTTTAGACTTCATATGATTGCAAGCACCTACTTCTCAACATACATGTATCTAACCTCATAGCCTTCTAAACCTTAGATGAAAAAATCAAGACTTTTCTAAATTCTCACCATTTTCTTAAGTGAGCATAACAGATATTACCTCTTCATTCCCAAAGGTGTATATATTAAAGTCCTTGAATAAGTTTGGACTAGCTAGGGTAGGAGCTTGGGTTATATCTTGATTTATGCCTTCAAATATTTCTCTTCTTCTTGCTATCTACATGAACGTCGCATCCTTCCCTAGCATGGAAGATAGTGGCTTGAAAAGCTCAACAAAGTTAGGAATGAATCTCCTAATGAAATTTATCTTACCAAAGAAACTTTATAGGTCTTTCTTGTGCTTAGGCAAGGACAATGCTAAGATGGCATGCACCCTCTCTGGATCAATGGATAGGCCTTCATATGAAACAACATGGCCTAAGAGCTTGCCTTCATGGATGGTAAATGCAAGTTTCTTTAGGTTGAGAGAGATGCCAAACTCTCTACACCTTTCACAATGCTAAGATGGCATGCACCCTCTCTGGATCAATGGATAGGCCTTCATATGAAACAACATGGCCTAAGAGCTTGCCTTCATGGATGGCAAATGCAAATTTTTTTAGGTCGAGAGAGATGCCAAACTCTCTACACCTTTCAAATATTTGCTTCAGGTGCTTCAAGTGTTCATTTTCCTCCATAGAGAAAAATATCACATCATCAAGAGAAACTAGCATAATGTCATTGATCAAACCTTTGAAATCCATATCCATGGCATGTTGGAAGGTAGCTCCAGCATTTGACAATCCAAATGGCATCTTCTTGTAGGTGTATGTTCCCCACGTGGTGGTGAAGGCTATCTTGTATTGGTCACATTCTTGTACCAAGATTTTATTGTACAAAGAGTAGCCATCTAGGAGAGAGAATATTTCACTACCTATCACCGTCTGAAGAATTAGTTCCATACTTGGAAGGGGATAGTGATCTCTCAGTGAGACTCTATTCAGGTCTCTGAAATCCACACATAATCTAACTTCTCTATTATTATTCCTAATAGGGACCAAATTGTCCAACCAAGAAGATTGTTTGATATGGAAAATGATCCTAGTCTCAATTAGTTTGGTCAGTTCCTTCCTCATGAGAGGCTCAATCTTTAGATTGATTGGCCTTTTCTTTTTCTTGATGGGTTTGGCACCTTCCTCTATCTCAATGGTGTGTTGGTCCAAGCTTGGATGAAAGCCCTTCAAATCACCATACTCCCAAGTAAATACATCAATAAACTCTTGACATAACATAATGAAAGCATGCTTTTCCTCATTGGTACACACCTTCCCAAGTACAAGCAGCTTATCTTTGTAGATCTCTACCCTTTCATAATTTTCCTTCTTGGTTGACACTCTTGCTTTGCCTCTCTTGAGTTGGTCATCTTCATTGAAAATGCTCTCGAGAGTTATAAAACCTTTGAGAAGTGTGTTGGTCTTTTGTTGAACAATCTTCCCATCATACTACTGCTATAGCTTAGACTAATTTTTGGAAGCAAACTCCACTTCTTCCTATATGAAAAGTGTTACTTTCTATTCAATTTCAAACACATTCCAATTAGTGACATTATCTGGTATGGAGGGCCTTACAATCACCTTTAAATGATGCTTATTCTTTCTTTGTCTCATCCCCTTTGGGATGTCAAACTCAACACCAACTACTTCTAGTCTATCTACATGCTTGTTCTCCTCTCTTAGAATGGAAGTGATGTTGAAAGTAAAAATGTTCTCTACAAGGTCCCCAAACTCTATGCTTGTAAGAATTGAGTAAGGAGTTCTTGGTCAAGATTTGACATCTCACTTAGTTTATAATCAACTCATTGTCTCCAAACACCTAAAATTCTTTGATTCCTCTCTTCCTTGCCCATTCTAGTCCATGAACAAGGGCCTCATACTTTGCTACATTATAGGTGTAAGAAAATTGAAACTTGAAAGTTAAGAAGTATTTATCCTTTGAAGTTGAAACTAGCATTGCCCCACCACCATATCCCAGCTTGCTTCTAGATCCATCAAATAATAGCTGCCACAAACCACAGTCATCTTGGTCTATCTTCATCAATTTTGGCATGAAAGCATCTTTCTCATGCATGTAGTAGACTCCAAGACTAGTTTTTTCAATGAACTTGTAAGGATCATGCTCAAAGTTGTCATTTCCCCATTCATCTAGGAGTAGGTCAACAACTACTACAAGGGAAGATGATGGATATTGATTCACCTAGAGCTCTTCTTCATCAATGATTGCATAGTTCACATTCACCACTTTGGGTGAGTATGGCTCTAGGTGATCCTTGTGGATGGGCTCTAACCCAATCTTCAATTTAGTTCCATACTTTGTCTTGACAACCATGTAATACCAGTTGGCTACCAAGTATCCACCTATCTTGGATGTGAAATCCCTTGACAAACAAAGAACAAAGTAAGGAGGAACATCTACCACTACCACATCATAGGGAATTGAGAAGGTTGGATAAGCATGGAGAGTTATATTAGATCCTCTTTCCACTCCCAAGGTCTTATTTGGTGATCCATCCAACTGTAGAAATCCTTTGGTCATTTTCTCACACTTGAGGCCTAACTTATCAGCTATGCATTTGGGCATAAATAACGTGCTTAATCCACTATCAATGATTCAATTATGGAACAAGAAATCACCAATAATTAGGGACAAATAGAAGGGAGGGACCTTCTCATATTTATTTGCTTGACCAACCATGGGAAGATCCCCATTTACTACCAACATATTATCATTTCTTGCTAGGATAGCTTGCCCACCCAACTTGTATAATTCCTTTTGGAGTATATCTTTTTGTCTTGGCAGTACTAAATAATACCACAATGAGATGTTCATGTGTAGCTTCTTCATTTGGTCAACTATATTGATTGAAGTATTTCCCCCTTTAGAGTTCTCTTTGGGAACATTTGTAATCTATGGTGTAACTTGAGGAGCTAAAGCTACAACCATTGGCATATAATTGGGAAACTTTTGATTTGATTATGGTCTTAAGGCTGCTTGAGGTATACTTCCTACTTGATTGGGTGAAGGAGACATTGAAGGTGTTTGAGTGTCTTCTTGAGATTAATCAATGGCTCTCCTTTTAGACCTTGTGTTAGATGCAACACCAACATTCTGATTACTTGTGCTGCCACGTAGTTGATTATGTAGAACTCTCATTCCAAGTGATTCATAAGAGTGGAATTAGATTGAGCCTACCTGCTATCTATCTCATATTATGTTGACATCTCAAAATTTAAGAATTGGGTTGCTTGATCACCTTATGCAATAATGTTTTGATTTGGTAGCTCACTAGCATAAGTAACTTATTCTTGGCCATGCTCCAAGGGTAGATAGTTGGGTTGCTCCTACAGCAAATTATTTTGAATGGGCCTTAGAAGATGAAGGGGAATTTGGATTATAACTTTGATAAGGCTTGACATGTGTAATTTGACCTTGCCCTTGATTATAATTATATAAGGGAGGCCTATTTGCTTACCCAAACTACTGGTAGCCTTGATTTGGCCAATAACTCTGATCTTGTTATATCTTGAGGGTAACTAACACATTGGTAGCACTCTACAGTAGGCTCTTAACTTCATGGATGTCATTTATAGGGGTAGAAACCAACTTCTCTTGGTTAGATAGAGGAGTTATCATGGGTAAATTAGGCTAGACTGAGGGCTATAAATTAGGAAAGAGTGGCATAGGAGGTCTAGGAGCTATTTTTCCTACTTGAACAAGGTAATTTTTAGTAGCTATGGCTATCTCATAAGCAAGAGGTAGAGTGCTTTCACCCATGGACTATATAATGACAATAATGTAACTATTTAGGGCCTTTAAGTAGTAAAGGAAAGCATAACTTGTGGTTTGCCTCACAAGAATTTGGATTTTATCCCAAGTCTTTTGGAACCTAGTGTTAAAATATTGCATAAAGTCATGTGGGGATCTCTTCATGGTGGTTTACTGGTTAGCTAGAGATAAATGGTCACCTTTTTCCCCAAACCTATTGGTCAAGAGGGTCCCTAACTCATTCCAGATTCCAACTAAGTTCATAGGCAAGGTCCCATACTAGTCCAAAACTTTCCCTTTCAAGGACAAGGCTAACAATCTAATGGCTACATTTTATTTAGTGATATTATAGATGTTGTAGAGGTTTGATATGTTTATAATATGCTCAATAGTAGTGATTAGGCCCTTTCCACTAAAGGGAAGAACACTTTTGAGAGTTGTCCCTGGAATTGGGTCATACTGCTAAAGGTTCAAGGGACTTTGACCATTAAAAGCCACAAAAGGGAAAGCCCTAAGGGATGCCATGGATATGAAAGGATTCAACAGGGGTCTCCTTGAGTAGGTATATTTTATGGCTAGTTTAAGAAAATGGATTTATATGTAAGGGTGGGTATTTTCAAACCTTAGCCTTTTCATTGAATTCAAAGGTAACTCAACAAATTCAAAAGGGACACCCCTAAAAGATCTTGTAGTGACCTTTGGCATGGGATGCCCGGCTAGTCATTAACTAGAGATTTGGTTCCTAAATGGAGTCACTAGGTGCTGAATATATCTCTTTCTTTTGGATTTTTTAACAATATCAAGACCAACACCAATCATAAAACTTGAAGGATATAGAAATTTGTCACACCGAGAGTGCCAAAAACTATTGATATAGTGGATTAAACCTTGTGAATGGAGGATCAACTCTCTTCTTCCACGTGGCACAATGGAGACATTCTTCTTGCTGTGGGTTGCAAACATGAGGGATGAATCTCTAGATTAGGGGCTAGCTCCCCTTGATGCACCTTGAGGCCCTAGATTTCCTATTACTAACAATAGGGGGGATGAAAATGGAGAGAAAAACTAAAATTAGAATCTAAACTAAAGTGGTGATGTACCAAAATAGTTGGTCTACTCAGCTTTAACATGCACTTTACACCAGAGACAAGTAAGCATACACTTCATTCAAATGAGAACCTTTCCTACATTAGTGTTTTAATATGGGATCCTATAAAAATATAGGGAGGAAGAACTACTCGAGCTATTCTAAGACACATTATGGATAGCCTGTTCACATGTGCCTATACTCTAAGTTGGACACTTTTTGTTGACCTACAAGAGAAGAACTCACAATACACTAGATATGTTGGAATAAACTTATGAAATCATGAAAAGCGTGTGACTTAACATGAGATAAAATTATATACATATGCAAAAGTGCAAGCTCAAATGGAGGTAAAAATGCTTCTTTTGATTCAAGGTGAATTCCTATAGGGCTTTGCCATACATGTTGAGATCTTTTTTATCAAATTAGAAGTTAAAAATATATAGAGTATTGGAAATAAGATAGCTAAAAAATGAAGGAATGGAAACCCATGCTGAGTTAAACACTTCTATAGAGACCAAAAAACCATGATGCTACTATACTCTTCCAACTGCATATGGGAGAGCCATGTTGTAGATGTCCAATTGACTTCCCTTACTATCATGGGCCTACAAAATAATGGGATAATCCTTCTATAAATTGACAAATGCTTCCCCAAATTGTGGTTGGACCATGCTTTCTTTAATACTAGGTGCAATTGGTTGTGCATTAATGGTGAAGCCTAAAAATATAAGATGCTCTCCTCTATAGTTTGAAAACTAATCTATTTTATTTGTTTTTGGTAGATATATTTCACCAAATGTATTATTTCTCCTTGCCAAGTCATCTATGCCACTTATCTTGGTCTAAGTGGTCATTGATTCTATCTGTTATCTTTGTTAGTAGCTAGAACTATTCCTTGTTTTGTCTTTTCTACTTTGTCTTTGCTTGTGTTTTGTCTCCTTCGTTCGACTTCTCCTTTGCCTTGGCATTTTATTTGCTTTCTCTTTGACTTATCATGCCTTATTTATCTTGATATTTTTTACCATGCTTTCCTTTGGATAAAATGTCTAAAGGAATTCCTTCAAACATTTTTTTTGAAGGATTTCTTTCTTTTGATTGTTTCTTTTCCCAAAGGGCACATTCCCCTCCGGCCTTTTGTCTTTGTTCTTCACTTTCTCAAGGTGCCCTTTGCAAGGGCACTTTGTGCCTCGAAATTCCCCTTTATAATTTTTAATTTGGTCCTACCACCAACCAAGGTGCCCTTCACAAGGGCACTTACCCTTTAGAATTTTTACAAACATCCTTTAGAAAACTGAAGAAGTCCTCTTTATTTTCACAAGTGCCCTCTAGAAAGACACTTACCCTTCAAAATTTTTGCAAATGTCCTTCAAGACATCAAAATTCCCTTTGAAGGAAATTTTTTGCCTTTTACGAACTACTTTAGACTATTTTAGGTTCCTCAATCACTTCTACTTATAAAAGTAGACAAGTAATGCACCCACATAAACCCAATTTGCACTTGGCAAAGTAGAAAGAGGGAAACACCTAGATTTTTCATGAGAAAGATCTAGTAGAGAACATTTTTGCACAAGGAAATAGAGGGATGGTCTAGACAAAACATGAATTGGATGTCTTTTAAAAATAAAAAGGAGGGGGTGCCCAATTTTGGCTTGTAAGACCAAAAATTGGTCAACATCTGTATATGTAATATTAATGCATACATACTTTTTTTTAGTACTAAATAAACCAAAAAAACCATGTACTGACATCATTTTTTCCACATTATAGGTCTATTTTGTTATTGATTTGATTTATGTCCCCACCCTTAAAAGTATAAAACTTTATCTACTCATGGTTGAGTAAAGAATGCAAGCCTATTTTTTAGTAATTTGATCATTGCCTGCACTTGGTACTGAACATCAATCAAGTCTATTTTTTAATAATTGCATTGTTATCCCCACCCTAAAAAGTTGACATCTTTGTGAAATCATGGGTGATGACTTTCATAATAGTAATAAAAAGAAAAAGTGAAAAATGTTTGAGGAATTAGAAATTTAGAGAGAAAAGTAAAGGCAATGAATGCAAAAAATTCTTGAAAGTAAGTATAGTATCCTTAATGAATTGATAGTATACTAAATTTTGAAATAGTAATTATCAATTATGATAGTATCCCAAATTATAATGTAAGTCCACATTCAAATTTTACATTATTTAATTTTGGTGATGATTATGGTATGTATGATGATGTAATTTAAACACTGATTAGTGAAAGTAACAATCAATAAAGCAATATGGGGACACCATTGAATGAAGAAACTAGTAATGAAGAAAATAATATGGAAACACAAAATCAATCAAATTTACCACTAAAAACACCTCCTATGATTTTGAAAATAATACCCATGTATTTAATTGAAATTGATGAAAATATTTTGAAACCAATGCCTAAAAAATGTCTAAGTGCCATATGAGAAGAAAATTTGAAAGACTTTGGGTTTGGCACTTTGAAAAATTAAATGAAACTCAGAGATACCAATTGTTTGTTACATTAATGAAATTAATTATGATGAGACCTAAAATTAACACCCTTGGAATAAGAACATATAATATTGATGGTGTAAAGAAGGTAATTATTGAAAATTTTCATAATGCATACAATCAAGTAGGTGTGAAAAAACATACCAAAGATGGTAACACTACCTGATGTGTTATTATAACTTATTTGGTAAGTTGTCAAATAAAAAATAAATTATTGATTAGATAAACAACCTGAAGATAGAACATAAACAAAAAACACTAATGAAGCAATTTGGAGACATAAAATACTCGACATTATCAGTAACAATGACTTGTGGGTGTTCTTTGGTAGACTCTCATAGAAAGACAAGGCTATAATTGATGCCCTAAAAGATTTACATAAATAATTTTGGAAAGATAACATGAGGGTATCACCTAATATTAGATATGGAGTGAAAATAAGAGTTGGTCCTTGTAACCATAAACCACATCCTAAACATTTTTTTGGATATGACTCAAACATAATTGTAATCTAATTTTTTTTAAAAATATCCACATATTTATATTAGTCAAAGATATTTTGAAATGGCCAAACCCTTCTATGTGAAAATAAATCACACACAATACTTGTTGTTGTAGGCAACATGTTGAATTTTTTATGCATTATGATATTTTGCCATATTCATTGTAATTTACATACTGATAACATTTTACAGGAGTGTGGAGTGGAAGTACCACCAAAATCAGCAAGGTAATTTATTCCAACTATTTTTTTGAAAGACTAGATAGATAATTTTTTTATAACAAGAAATGTTTAGATGGAACTTGTAGCAGTTGTAGTGGATTGCCAAAATTGAAAAATTGTACCCATGAGGAGAGTACACATGAAATTGGACAAGAATTGGTCAATTTTAGTAAATATAAATATGTGACATATCAATTAAAACATGGATAGGAATATAAAAAGTATGAGTTTTTTACAAAGAAAATACCTATTTCTAAATTTATGGACAAACTTAGGGAGGAAATTGTATATGAATATGCAAAACACACACACAGAGCTCGATGGATAGATGAACCATTCAAATTAAGTAAGGATACATTACCGCTTGGTACTATTGTTTTACTAGTTGAATCTATAGATAATTAAACATTGCAACCACAAATAAAGGTTTACTCACAATACTACAATTTAGTAAAGGTCTCCCTTTTTCTGCATATAGCATTTATGTATTCACCTGATAGTATAGAGCATGATAAAAAAATATTAAAGGAGTACCTCTTCTATGTCATTGATTATCAAATATGTTATTTAGAGTACGTGTAAGGTTATTTCAATATGTTTTATGGTAAGTTGAGTGAAAGGAACATTAATTTCAATTAAAATTATATTTGTTCAAATAACTACACATCACAATTTGAAAATGCACAAACGTTATACTAATTGAGTAGGATGCATGTGATCACAAGTGTATAACATATTTGGAGTTTCATTGAATAAGGCCATGGAAAAGGGGATCATGATGGTTCAATAACATGTGTCCAATTATAAATTCTAAGAAAGGAGTTGAAGTTTGAACATTTCATTGATTTGATAGACAAAAAAAACATAGTTGAATGGTGTCTTGAAAATATGTGTCGTAATGCTCAACAAAATTTGATGGTTCATAGATATTTCTGATTGATGGAGGATGAAAAATCAACAAGCTATGAATATTATATGAGAGTAATAGGATTGAGTAATTTATACTCATTTCATTAATATGAGACACATGACATGATTTTGTTTTACATGCATTAAATTTATTTAGAACTAGTGCAAGTCATAAGAATGGGTAGATGAATAGAGTTAAAGGCTTTTAGTTCAAATTGACACTTATCAAGTTCCACTACAATTATAATATATAGAAATGGCATCATCACATGACTTTTACCATGTATTTGATCTAGTGAAATCATGTACTATATATTTAACATGTGTTTCATGTATTAAATTTGGTAAATATATTAGCAGATCATGTTATTAAATCATGTTTTGTTTTGTAATGCAAGGCATGTTTATAAATTTATCATAGATGAGGATAATGAGGAGGGGACATACTACTACTTATGCTAGTGTATAGAGGAAAAACAAAAATTGACTTCTATAGTCACAGATGAGGAAAATATTCACTATCCCATTGTGTCTATGGTAGTTGCCAGAACTTGTATTTGACATTATTATATCAAAATTTTAAATGTATGATTGTTTAAGGACTAAAAATTACATAGTAATATACTCCACTACTCAAATTTGGTTCTTGTAATAAATGTTCAATTACACAAATATCAAGGTAGGCCATTAAAAAGGACTCTATGGAAGGTTTGGGAATCTGATGATGAAGCAATTCTTACTAGACTATAAAGAATATAGCTGATCTTAGTGGTTTCTAAGATTGAACTCCCAAGATATGTTGAATTCTCAAATGAAAATGTGTTTAGTTTTATCAAATTTTATTTATTTCTTAGGTATTACAAATAAATTTCAATTTAATTACATATTAACATATGTTTTTAGGTTAGTGGTGCCAAATTAGCTTCCACCTTCATGTGGTTGGAACTGTTAATATATAATTTCATATTCTCAAAGCTAATATAAGCTTTTAATTCATGTTGACTAGTGACTATTTTACCTTATCTAGGGAAATTTCACCTTCACGCCAAAATGAGTGCTCTATCTCTTAATCGGGCATACTCAGATGCCAAGAATATGGTCTTAGAGGTTAATAGCCACATTGACATGGTGAAAATTCCAAATTTTTAACAATGAGGACCTGTAGATATAGAGCTCAAACTATAGTTTGTTTCTTACATCTAGGGAAGTGTCATCTTAAGGCTAGAATAGGTGCTCCATCTCTTAATCAAACTTACTTAGATGCCAAGAATGCAGTCCTAGAGGTTAATCTCCACCTTATACATGGTAGCAATTCCATTTTTAGCCATGAGGCCATAGAGATATAGATATACAACTATGGCTTTCATCTTGAATCTTAGTCTACAACCCTATGTATAAGTTTCAAAGCCCTTGTTTTTTATATTTGGTTCAATAAGTAATCATAGAAGAAGTCAAAAATATGTTAACTAAGATAGAATACACCTAAATGGATAGAGAAAGATTATTGAACATTTAAATAATATGAGTTTTTGACCATATGTATTTGAGTAAGGTGATTCAGGTGCATCAATTAAGGAGATTTATGTATGTAAATAACAAGTTCAATTTTATCAAAGATTTTATGCTTTCATAGTCCATACTATTACATGAAGATTTTCTCTTTTGAAAAACTGTGTAGAATTTTTGATGCTTAATGTTTTGGATCAAATTTTGTGATCCTATCAAGAGATAAGATTGATGTGGAATAGTATAACCTAACACCTCTAAAAATCCCAAGTGAATTAGCCATTATAAGAAGTTTCTAGATAGTAAATAGCCATTGCCAAAATATTACGTTTCCAAATTTAGAAAATAATCCAGAAAAAGAAAACTAAGATTTCAACAATTAATTAGGTTTATTAAATGAGGAAATTATTTAAAATTATTATTTTTATTGATATTATAATTATCAATAAAATATAAACAATTATTTTTATTATTGTCAACAAAATAATAATTATTATTTTCAATAATAATAAGGTTTATTTTTATTTTGAAAATTATTTATGTTATTATTATTATTATTATTATTTATTTGATTGGGTAAAACACTTTTAAAACTAGAGATATGAACCAGGGATGTAAGGGTTTTAACAACTGGACCCACATCTAGGTACAATAAAGAGGGTAAAAAAGGATCCCCCTAACAATAAATAATAGAAAAGAGGGTTTGAAGGTTCCCCCAACCTTTAACAAGTGAATTAAAGGTACCCATGACCTTGGTGAGACAAGAGAACATGAAGGTTTTAAGGGTTCCCACAACTAGGGGTTTTAAGCATCCCACAACTTGTAGTACACAAAGATGTTTCTAAATAATGAATCTCGAAGGGATATCTCCCTTCATCATGTATTATCTGAGGTCACTTCAAACTAGAAGATCCACTGAAGAAGGAGGTCTTCCACTACTAGGGTCTTCCACACAACCTCCATACAACATAGTTACATCGAGTGAGTTTATTTTCCCACTAAGATTCATAACCTATTTAAATTATAACAAAGGAGTTTTAAGGATCCTAAAACCATTAAAAAGATAAGTAAATATACTCATGACCTTGGTGAAATAGGGTGTTTTTAAGGATCTCAAAACCTAGTAAAACATAACAAGAAACAAACTATAAATCATAAGTTCAACTAAAAAAGGAGGTCTTTTACCACCTGGGTCTTCTACATAGCCTTCACACAGATAAATCAAAACAAGTGGGATTATCGTATCACTTATAACCACAACCTTTACATCTGTGCATACTTTTGGAGTGATCAAGGATGTTATAGAATAATGAAACTCAAAGAGATAAATATCCTTTGATATGTATTCCCTAAGGCTTACTCTACAAGATAAGAATCCATCAGGAGTAGAAGATATCCTAACACCTAGGTATTTCACATAAATTTCTTACCACTAAGACACAACAATAAGGCATTTCCTCCAACTTAAACTAGCAAAGTGGATTCCTATAGCATGATAGGATTTGGTTGGGAATCCTATATCTATCTTAAACCAAATCAAATTAAACTGGGTAGGGTCCTTCACAAATTTTAACTTCAACATAGTTTTCACCCTTCCTTTACATTCCTTCCATACCTTAGGAGAGCAGACATGTCTAAATTAAACCATAGCCCCTGAGTAGGCTTTATCCATATCATATCTGGATTCAAAAAATCTTATGATGGTTACTTGGAATCCTATAATTTGAAGGAACCAAGGTTGAATACCTCTAATATCCACTCTTAAATAACTAAAGGAGGATATAGTAATGCAAGTTCCTCCTAAACCTAGAAACCATCTTTCCACAAAGATTATCACTTTAAGATAGGCCAAATTACTTATAGTGCTTAGGTAAGATAAATGTATATTTCCATTTTCCAAGCCATTATATGGAGTTAAAGCATGAAATCATCTAATATCCATACTAATCAATGAACCAAGGGAGTGGGTTCCTCTAATATCTAACTTAACCTGAAAAAGAATCTTAGGGTGGGACCCTCCATAATCCACCTCATAGAAAGACCATAGAAGAAATTCCAATGTTGTTTTGGTTTTTTGGATTGAGATAAAATTTAGACTATTGAAGGTCTTTCACTCCTTTTCATCTTGAGAATTTTATGGGACCAATCTCTCCTCACAAAAACCCCTGGTAGGTTCACTCCCTACCTAAGTATGGGCTATTGAAGAATCCCATCAAGTGCTGAGAGTAACTTTTACTCTAATTTTCTTTTCCAAATTACACCTAGAAGCTCCCTTTTACCAGACTACAAAACTAAAACTTTCCCACCCAAATTACCTTTTAGTCTTAAGGGGAATGTCATTAATGGCATGGACAATCCCCAGTCTACTTGGATCTTCATATCCTCCTTGCCCTTATTTTACTTATCACCCACATCCTATTAGAATGAGTCTCCTTCCGCTCTTACTCCCATCCATGTTAAAATAGTTATTCTAGTTTTTGTGCTCAAATTAGACTTCAAAATACTAAAGTTATTCTACACTGAATCTCTCCTACCCAAATTTCCACTCAAAATTATGGGGGATGTCAATGGTGGAATGGACTACCCCCAATCCACCTAAAACTAGGCATCTTCATCTCCTCCTTTCCTTTACTTTCCTTCTCCATCATCATCATCATCATCATCATCATCATCATCATCATCATCATCATCATCATCATCATCATCATCATCATCATCATCATCATCATCATCACCAAAACAAAAAATTGTTTCTATTATTTCCATTTATTAGATGTTCATTATTTTATTATATTTAAAATTATTATTTTCATTGTTATTATTAACCTATATAAATGTTGGAGATTTAAATCTATTTAAAAGAAGAAAATTAAAATAATGATTAAATTAAAAATAAAAATTAAACCCTAAAACAAGCAAACACCTATATCATAAGTTTTTTTAATTCATGGTTAATCATAATAATAATAATTAAAGTTTAACTAATTATTAATTATTATTATTAATTTTAAATTAACCTTAATAATATAAAAATTCTCAAGGACCTACTTAAATTACAAGACTAATGAAACTTAATGACCTAAAAAATACCTAGGACCAAACAAGGGGGACACTAAAAGAGGTCAAATTAAATAAGGAAAAGAAAACCAGTGAAAGGAAAATTATGGAAGAAAACACTAACACATATATACCAAAAGCTTCCAAGCACTAATTCCAAGCCCCTCATCCCTATATTAATTGGTTAGGTTTTTCAATATTTTAATGGATTCCCTTAAATTTCATTTTTATAATTGATTTTCGACAACAATGACTATCCTCTTCTATCTTGATATCATGCTTGATCTTGAAAGAGTTTTTGGCTCGAGCCGATTTATCTTTTCTTTCAAGATGGATGTCTACTACATGTTCTTTACGTCTAGTACAAATGGACCTTCCCATTTCCCTTATGTAAGGGATGCCACAAGAGCAATCTATAATGTAGAATCCACTATGAAGGTTAGGGTACATATGGTATTTTGTAGACCCTAAAGTCATACGTAAATTATTAGCTAGAAGGAAAGTAAAGCTAATATTATGGTATTTGAGAATTTTAGATAACTTATTAGAAATGCCTTCAACATAAGGAAGATAAAAACTAGGTCCTTCTACCAAGAGAACTTTATTTTTAATTCTATTGAAATTATCTTTCCTATTTAATGGATTTAGTTATTTGTTTACCCAAATACCCATTCAACTTGAAAACCTCTCTTAAATGTCTAATTTCATGATCAATGTTATCCTTATTGTAAACTTTGAAATCCCTAGTGATCAAAGTTTTAAGAAACCCTATTTCTGAGCTGGATGGTGATGGGAGGAGGCATGCAGGTATAGGTCTATATGTGTGCCTTTTCCATAGAAATTTATAGCTAAATTACCATCCTATTTTTTGGAAATGAGGACATCCAAAAAAGTAAACTACCTTCTATCTCAATCTCTTTAGTGAATTTGATGTTAGGAAAAGAGCATTAAGGTGGGAATGGAATTCTTGTAGGTTGTCTATTTCATGTTGTCAACATAGATTCGTGTCATATACATATATTTTACACCATTTAGGTTTTAAAGGAAAGGAGTGAAGAACACATTCTTCAAAAATTTCCATGAAAAGGTAGCAACCAAAGGGGACAAAGTAGATCCCATTTCCATGCCTTCACATTGCTCATAGACAACACCTTTGAAGATAAAGAGACTAGATTCATTATTTCAATGATATTAATATTATGGATAAATTTTAGTGCTTATTTAATGGGAACCTTTGTATATAATGAAACTACATTAAAACCAACTAACAATTCATTATTATCCACCTTTTTGTCCATGATAAAATCAAAAAAATCCATAGAGTCAAGAATGAAGGAGGACATTTTACCCATGAGGTTTCAATTTTTTGGCTAAGTAAGCAATAAGTATATACATAGGGGATCCAGTTGTATCAACAATAGGCCTTAACATATTACCTTATTTGTGAATTTTAGAGCCCCATAGATGCTAGGGGTTACCTCTTTTTTAGGAATTAGTTTTTCTTAGTCAAATCATCTAACAAAGAATATTTTAACACCTTTGTTATGTTTCTAATAATCTACATAATTGGGTTATGGTTGAGTTTTCTATAGCTTTCATTATTGGAGAGGTGACCCATCATTTTGGCATCATAGTCAAAATAGTTTAGGACAACTATTGTATTTCCCTTATCAGATTTAAAGATCACTATGTCATTATTGTTCTTAAGAGTATTAATATCCCCCATTCTACTTTAAAAATATTACAAGATGGAGGTTTAACCTTGGTTTAACCAGTGGGCACGCTGGGCGTGTCCCCAGTGGGCGCGTGGGGTGCGTCCCCAAAATTTGATTCTGTAGGTCTGCGAGCTGCTCTTCCAGACTTGGAAATTTCTGAATAGGTGGTGGAGAAACAGACAGGAGGGACAAATCCCGAAAGGAATGGAGGAGGGGTTGAGAAGAATAATGGATCAAAATTTGTGATTGATGCAAAAAATGGAAATTCTTTTTGTGGAAATGACCCTTTTAGTGGATTTTGTGGTTCCCAGTTGAGGCAGGAAATTGAGAAAGAGAAAAACAAAGGCGACTTTAAAAAGGAAAAATCCTCAGAAGGGTTGAAGGCAGGGTATTCTGAACAAAGGATGTGGTCATCTCTGTTTGGAAAGAAACCCACTGGAAAATCCCCTTTCCCGCTGGTGACTGCAAAAACATGCTGGGAGAAAGGTGAGTATGAAGTTTTTATTCCAGATCCTTTAATAGATTTTTCTGTGTCCTCCATGGATTTCACCTTAGTAGGTAAATTTTTAGGAGCAAGACCAGATCTTGAATCTCTTACAAAAATGGTTAAAAGGAAATGGGTCATTCGAGGAGAGATAGTTATTGCACCTATGCTGAATGGATTCTATTCTTTTACCTTTAACTGTAAAGAAGACATGAATATGGTTCTATGTGGAGGACCATGGACGTTTGGAAAATACTCTCTTACTATCAAAAAATGGGAGTTGAATATGGATTTCTCTGACTCTTTTTTATTAACAACTCTCATCTGGGTTAGACTCCCTAGACTCCCTTTAGAGTTCTGGCATGAGGACATTTTCAAAGGAATAACCAGTTCTTTTGGGGAACTTGTGGCTTTGGATAAGGCTACGACAACCAGAACCAAACTTCAAACTGCCAGGATGTATGTTAAAGTGGCAGATTTAAATAAGCTCCCAAAAAAAGTGGATCTAATCTCCAAGTTTGGCAAAAAATCTCAAGTAATTTTTTTTGAAGATCTACCCAACTCTTGCTATGCTTGTAAGAAACAGGGGCATTGGGTAAAAAATTGTCCATCAAGAAGCAAAACTCATCTTAATGGTGTTTTGGATGGGAAAAAGTCCACGGTCCAGCTAAAGAAAGTTTGGAAACCCAAAGAGGATCAGGGACAAAAACAAACGAATAATGAAGAAACTAAAGATTTAAATGCTGAGGAGGGTAAAGAGTTGTCTTTTGAAGATCATAAAGGTCCACTTCCTGAGGTTGATACAGAGATCTCTCTTGAGAAATAAAATTATGAGACAGAAGGAAATGGATGGCAATTAGAAACCATATTACCCACACAAAGCAAAGAAGATTTGACAGTTTTATCAAAGCAAATCGTCCTTTACCAAAGGGTAGAGGATCGATGGAGAGAGACAGAAGGCAAAGTAGTGCTAGAGGATGGAGAAATCTCGGCTGAAATTGGAAATAAATTAGAGGTGAGAGATCCTCCTCTTTCTCAGCCAATGGAGATTCAGGCTGATAATGAATCGCCTTTGGAAGAGCTTCCTGTGAATGGTAATGGAGAAAATTTAAAACATTTTCCAAACCAAAGGAAAAGGGCTGAAAAGAAGACAAATACTAAGGGAATAGAAACTAGAAGTAGCAAAAAAATTAGCTAATGAAGGCGAAACACCTTGTTTCTATTCTGGATAAACCTGGAAAAAGAGATGAGCAGAATGCAAAAGTGAAACCGGATGTTGGCTATCCGAATAAACCTGGAAGAAGACCCATAAGGAAAATTAGAGAGCTAGAAAGCAAGTAGAATATAGCTGATGGAAGGCAGGCAACAATTCTGGATTTTACCCCTAAAAAATAGTTATTAAATCTTTATTTGGAAATTAGGGGCTGAATGTACAATGAATATAGAGGTTATCCCTGAATAACCTTAGGCTTTTGCTACTTTTTAGTAGGTTTCAGGAATGTTTTTCCTAGTGCTTGTTAACGCTTTATCTTTCTTGTTTCTGTAATAAGGTTTCTGGGCCCCTTCAAAACCTGTTTTTACCTTAATCTAAAACCTTGCGTAGAGAAACATCATAATCTTTTTTCACTCCCTATGCTAAGTTGAAAGATAAGTAATTTAGAGTGTTGTTAATACCTACAATGAAGTCTTCTTTAGGTATTCTACAAGGAGTGATAGCAAAACCTAAAGCTTTTTTTAAAACATTGAAATATGGTTTACTAAGATGAAAGTTGGAGAGGTTTACCAATAACTTGTCTTCCCAATTTGAAATAATGTTATTTTTGATTTGATTTCTATTTTTATTCATATTATAATAATTGTTTAAGTTAACCTTATTTATAAGTTGTTTATTACTATTGTAGACCAAATTATTGTTTTTGTTAATAAAACAGATGTTGTTTCCATTATTATTATTATTATTATTATTATAAAATTCTTTTCATTATTGACATTTATTAGTTGTTCATTATTGTTTTTATTATGATGATGATTATTATCTAAACAATAATTATAATTGTTACAATAAACCTAATTCATGTGTTTTTTACAAGCTAAGTTGGCAACATATGAAAAAGGAATAAAAACATAATCTTCCTTCATACTAACACCTGGAAAAGTATCATGACCAGTCAAAAATATTTATTTAGGGAAGATGTGTTCTTTGATGGCTCACCCTCTACCTTTTTAACCATTTCCAAATCCTCATATCTAAGTAAAGTGTCCTTTCTAGTTATGGGTGTTGCACAATGATGAATTTGTTGATGATATTATCTATAGAATTACAATCTAATGCCTCCACCCCTATCAAGACGCAATCCCATCCTTCTTTCATGAGCCTAACATGCAAGGTTAAGGGGTATTTCTTGAGAATGAAGTTGAGTAATAACTCTGTCTTGAAAGTACACTTGGCACTAGGTTTAGTTTGATCTGATTGAACCTCAATTTGATATGAAATTCTCATTCCAATAACTGATCCACCACTATTTTATTGAACTCGAGCTTTTGTACTAGAAATTATAGGTGCCAAGATGATACCACATGTATATTTTTCAAAGGAGGCATAAATTTTGCACCTCTAATGAATATTATTTGAACCATAATCAGCCATTAATGCCTTTCTAGACGGATAATGTTTATAGGAGGCATCAATTTTGTACCTCTGATGAATATTCTTTGAACCAACATCTCTCATTGATGTTTTTCCAGTATGCAAAATTTAAGGATTCTACCCATTTATGCCTTTATTACATTAAACATTTAGCATAAAAAACATATTATTTTATCTGATCTATGATTTGTGAAGTACATTCAAGGCCCCTAAATGGGACATGCAATCAAACTTAGTCCAAACATCTTCTCTAAGAATATTGTCCATTTATAGATGCAACTCAAATAGTTTATTGGATAGGTTGTTCATGCAAGATCTTGTCCTGATAATCATGTATCTGAGTTGTGATAGGATAGCTCTATTAAATATGTTCTTGTTAACAGCATTACACAATGAGTGCTTAATACAAATCTAAGATGGAAAAATTATGTGATCCCTACAATGTTTCATAAATATTAGGTTTGTTATTCTCTCACCCAATTTAATCTAAATCTTCACAAAAAGCTTGGAATTTTAGTATATATCCATCCCATGAAGGGTGCATATCAGATATTTTACACTTTCATAGTCCATACCATTACTTGAAGTTTTTTTGGGAAAATTTGTGTATAATTTTTGAAGTTTAAAAGGATTTTAACCCAAGAAATATAATTAATGATAAGCATAAAAGTAAGAGAAAAATAAGAATGCATAAAATACTAAGTTATCTCTCAAAATAAAACCATAGAAATAAGAGATTTAAAGTGAAAAAATGAACATATCAAAGAAAAACCCACATGATCTTATTAGAAGGCTTGCAACAAATATCTTTTAAGTACACGATTTGATCAAAAACATAAGAGAATAATATAAAGAGCTAAATGAATCTTAGTGAATAAAAGAGGAGAGGAAGAGCTATTTTTTAGAGTTAGAGGAGGAAAATAGGAGTTACATAAAACCCAATTATGACCTTACAAGCCCTCCAAATGTGTGACACTTGTGTCCTAATCCCTTACAAAGAGAACGGAGGTGTGTTCCAAGTGGAGAGAGGAGTTACTCATGCAAGTAACTCCAAAATCTTAAGAGAGAAATAAGGAGAGAGTGACATCTCAAGGAATACAAATTTATGTGAGTTAAAAATTCACATAAATATAAATTCATCACATAAGGAAAATAAACTTAGGATAAAATAAAGGGTAATCCTAACACTCATGATTAAACTTTATTTTTACTAACAAACAAGAAGTGAAGAAACATCACTAACTCTCCCCTTTGATGAGAATTATCATAAATAAAGGGTAATCCTAACACTCATGATTAAACTTTATTTTTACTAAAAAACAAGAAGGGAAGAAACATCACTAACTCTCCCCTTTGATGAGAATTTTTTTCAATCCTAACTTGTTACAAAAGAAAATAAACTTGTCTTTGCATAGAGGTTTAGTGAAGATATCAACCAGTTGTTATGAAATAGGATAAAAAGAGAGAAGAATCTGATTATCTTTAAGAATTTTGCATGAAAAGTGATGTTGAATCTCAATGTACTTGGACCTTGCATGAAAAAATATATTTTTTGTTAAGACAATTACACTTTGATTGTCACAAAAAAATAGAGTAGCCAAATATTGTGGGTGGCCCAAATCTATAAAAAGTCTTCTAAGCCAAATAACTTTCTTTACATCATGATTATAAGCTTTATATTCAGATTTTGTGGAAGATAGAGATTTGGTTGGTTGATTTTTCCTATTCCATGAAACAGTGCCAGTACCCAAAGAGAAGCAATAACCACTAGTAGATCTATGATCATTAAGATCACCAGCCCAATCAAAATCTGAATAGCCTGCCAAAGAGAAATTGCTATTTGAGGTGTACTCGATGCCATAGGTTATAACACCTTTAATATAATTAAGAATTATTTTATCAACTTTAAAGTGAGTAGATTGAGGTTTAGACATAAAACAAGAAACCAAACCAACAGAAAAGGCAATATCAAGACAAGTATGAGTAAGATAATTCAAACTACCAATTAATTGTCTATATAAAGTTGGATTAACATTTTATATTTCCATGTCATTAAGTAATTTAACACCAAGTTCACAAGGAGTATAAATTAGTTTTCCATCTAACATATTAAATCTAGATAATAAATCATATGCATATTTAGATTGAGAAATAGAGATGCTATCCTTTTCCTGTCAACCTTGAATGCCTAAAAAGTAAGAGATTCAAATCAGTGATTTCAAAGGTAATTTTCAAAGCATTTTTAGTGTAAGAAACCATTGAACTATTACTACTAGTTGTGATTAATTCATCAAAATACAAAACAATGATAAATATGACATTTGGATTATTTTTGATAAAAAGATTAGGATCATTAGAACTACAAGTAAAACCTTGAGTTATAAAGAATTGATAAAATTTAGAGTACTATACTTTAGGAGATTGTTTTAAACCATAAATAGCTTCGTTTAACTTGCATAAAAGATGTTCATTACCTTTTTTAATAAAAATAGGAGGTTGAGACATGTAAATTTTTTCATGCAAGTCACCATTTAAGAAAACACTCTTAACATCCATTTGATAAATAGGCCAATGCATGTGAGAAACTAAAGATAAAACAACTTTAATATTGGGAATTTTAGCAATAGGAGTAAAGGTTTCATTATATTCAATTCCTTAAATTTGAGATAAACCTCTAGCAACTAATCTAGCTTTATATTTTTCAATTTGATTGTCAGAATTGAACTTAGTTTTAAACAACCATTTACAACTTACCAAATGATGCCCTTTAGGTAGAGGAACTAATTCCCAAGTGTTATTAGAAATCAAAGAGTTGTATTCATCATGAATAGCTTTTTCCCAATGAGGGTGACCTTGAGATTGCTTTAAAGTTTGAGGATTATTATTGTGAATAAGTTTAGACATCAAAGCATAGTTGTAAAATTGTTTTTTAGTTCTAAAAGTATCATTAAGATCAACATTAATTTATGAATCTTTTATAGTAGTCTTAGCCCATTTAGGCATAAATTCATGTGGAGAAAGACTAAACAAAGGAAAAGGAATTAGAGGAACAACATTATTATGCAACACATTATTATGATCATCACTAGGTTCAAAACAAAAATAAGTAGAAATAATATCAAGAGAATCAAAATTGGAAGCATAATGAAGAACACCATTTTCAGCAATATTAACATCCCTTTTAATCTTGATTTTATTAGTTTGAGGATCATAAACCCTATAGGATTTAGTTGATTCATCATAACCAACAAATATAAAAGTGTCTACTTTAGAATCTAACTTTTGACATTTTTTAATTGGAATATGAACAAATGCATCACAACCAAAAACACGTAAATGTTTTAAATTGGGGTTTCTACCACTTCAAGCTTCTTCAGGTGTAATATTTAAAACAACTTTAGTGGGATTCCTATTAATGAGATAAAAAACACAATACAGGGCCTCTGCCTCCTTCTCTATTTGCTTCTCTAAGGCACCAATATCACCTTCCTTATTTCTAGGCTCCCCTTCAGATCTAGGTCGTGTCTACTATACAACTTCTTCTATTGTTCTGGTATGGGTGCTTGACACCTTTGGCATTCTTTCCTTTCTTGGTTACATGCTCATGGCAACCGTTTTCTCTTCTCACTCTTTTATCATCCTGGCCCCTTTTTTTGGGCCACCTCTTCCTCTCTTTCCTGTAGGAGGGGCAAGAAACAAACGTAAGACTTACCAAAATGCAAAAGGAATAACTAATAAAAATAGAGCCAAAAATAGGATAAGGGAATTGGAAAAAAAAAATGATTAATTATAAATTTGCCCCAAAAGTCTAATTTGATTTAAAGTGAAAGGAAAGATATTTTAAAAAAAAATTAAATAAATAAATAAAATAATTTTTTAAAAATTTAAATAGATAAATTTCTCTTTACATACAAAATAAACTAAGCAATAATAAAACTCTTAATTAAATGAAAGAGAAGGAATTAGATTTTAAATCAATGTCCCTCTTGATTTTTTTTACACTTTTTTTTAAAATAATGAATATAAAAGATTTGATAAAAAAAAATGCACTTTACATATATGAGTATAAAGAAAAATAGCTTTTCCTTTCATGTTTTTTTAAAAAAAAACTTTAAACAATTAAACTCTTCGAAAACAAACTTTTATAAGTGATTGAAATTGTTCTAGAAGGGTTTTTACATAAGGGAAGAAAGACAAATTAACAAGGTTCTAAATTTTTCCCCCTCTTTTTTGAAAAAAAAATGTTGAAGCTTTAATGAAAGAAATTAAGAGACACATGTTAGAAGGAATTTTAAAAAATTACATTTGAGAAAAAAATTGAGAACCCACGTGAATAAAGAGAGCCATTAAGTAAAAAAAGTATTGAAAAAAACTATGAATTAAAAAAAAAATAACTTACATGGAATATAATAAATTGGAAAAGAAAAAATGAGATGCCAAATAAGGAATTAATGTAGAAAAATTAAATGTACCTAACAAATCTGAAGCCCACTGATAGCTGAAGAGATTTGGAGTGATCAAGAGTAGGTCGACATCCTTGTAATTGGGGTGAATCAGCAGGGTAGATGCCTTTACTTAGAGAGGATGCTAGGAAAGCAAAAGGAAAAGGAAAAGATTTAGGTGCTGAGCTGAAAGGCAAAAAACTGCTACATAGATGATAGGGGTAGCAACATAAATGAAGAACATAAAAAGGCTAAAAATAGGATGTTAGGATAGGAAAAAGGCACTCTGAGGCTTAAAAAGTGCTAAAAAATTAACTAAGATGATTTACATAGAGGCATAATACACACAAAATAATAATAGAGGTGTGCTTTGATATTAAAGAGCAAAAGGTTAAAAAATAATGGGGTGATGCCCTAAGTAAGATTATCTTGCTTACTACAAAAAAAATCACAGATCTATCTTTGTATATAAAATGAAAAATGTAAAATAATGTCTGTGTTTTATTTTGGAAATAAAATGAGCATACACCAATTTGAATAATGCTCCACTTTCCCTCTCTCTATAATAGAAAACAAAGTTAAAAGAAATAGCAGAACAATATATGAAAAAACTATAAGGAATGTTGAAGCTCAATAAACTGCAATTTTTTTATGTTATAGTTCAACCAAAATAAGATTTTTTAAAAAAAAATAAAGTGGCTACGAAAGTCCTACAAAAACTTAGGAGCCACAATAATAAAAAATAAGGAGAAGAAAAATATATTTTTATTTTTAAAAAATGGAGCAAGGGTTAGAACCCTTGAAAAAAAATCTTGAATTCTCTTTAGAAAATTTGTACACTTTTCAAAAAAATGTCATTAAAATGATCATAGCTCTGATACCATGAAAGGATTTTAACACAAAAAATGTCATTAATGACAAGCATGAAAGTGAGAGAAAAACAAGAATGCATAAAAGACTAAGTTACCTCTTAAAATCAAACTATAAAGATGAGATTTAAAGTAGGAAATTGAATGTATCAAAGAAAAACTTACATGATCTTATTAGAAAGCTTGTAATAAATATCTCTGCAAGTACAAGATTTGATCAAAAGCACAAAATAAGAATAGAGAGCGCTAAATGAATCTTAGTAAAGAAAAGAGGACAGGAAGAGCTCTTTTATAGAGCTAGAGGAGGAAAATGAGAGTTACACAAAACCCCATTATGACCTTACAAGCCCTCCAAGTGTGTGACACTTGTGTCCTAATCCCTTACAAAGAGAAGGGAGATGTGTACCAAGTGAACATAGGAGTGAACCATGAAAGTAACTCCTAAATTCTAAGAGCAAAATAAGGAGAGTGACATCTCAAGGAATACAAATTTATGTGAATTAAAAATTCACATAAATATAAATTCCTCATATAAGTAAAATAAACTTAGGATAAAAGAAATTATCCTAAATAAAGGGTAATCTTAACATATTTAAATTATTTTGGATCAAATTCTATGATCCTTCATCAAGAGATAAGATTGATGTAGAGCAACATGACCTAACACCTCTAAAAAGCTCAAAGAAAGTAGTAATTACAAGAAGTTTCTAAAAATAAAATAGCCATTGCCAAAATATTATGTTTCCAAATTTAAAAACCAATTGAAAAAACTAAAAAACCAATATTTAAAAAATTAATTAGTTGTATTAAATAAGGAAATTATTTAAAATTATTTTCATTATTAATATTATAATTATCAATAAAATATAAACAATTATTATTATTATTATTATTATCAACAAAATAATTATTATTTTCAATAATAATAAGGTTTATTATTATTTTGAAAGTTTCTTTTTATATTATTAAGGTCTGATAGCTCATCATCATCATCATCATCATCAAAACAGAAAAAATCATTATTGCCATTTATTATATGTTCTTTATCATTATAAGTCAATTATTATTGTCATTGTTATTATTAGCTAGTTAAATGTGGGGGATTAAAACCTATTTCAAAGAAGAAAATTCAAAAAATGATTAAATTAAAAATAAAAATTAAATCCCAAAACAAGCAAACACCTATATCATAAGCTTTTTTATTGAATAATAATAATAATAATAATAATAATAATAATAATAATAATAATAATAATAAAAACAACAACAACAACAACAACAACAACAATAATAATAATAATAAAAGTTCAATTAATTGTCTTTTTTTATATATGTAAGGATGTTATGCATCATAATATTATATTTATTAAAAACATTTTTACATAAGCAGGGTCTAAAGACCAAGAGTTACAAATATGAGCAGCTTAAAATTAGCTGAAATTTTTCCAAATATATAATAGAGCCATAATCAAAAGTCAAAAAATTAAAAAAGACATGACTTAAGGATTCATAGCATTGAGATCAACCACCTTGAATCCATGAAATTTTATAGATTAATCATTACTAGTATTGATATTATCATCGTCAGGAACAAAAGAAGTAGGGAGCTGAAAGTGAAGTAAAAATATCCAAGCATTAAAAACATCATCAATCCTTTCCTTTTTACTGTTACCAAGTTGATTGTTTATGGGCTTGCAGAGAACAATCAAGAGATTCATAATTTTTATTCTGAATACTAAGAATAAAAGTCTAATAAACATAATTAACATATGGATTTTCCAAGATGTCAAATTGAGAAAAAATCCCTCCAATATTCACTCGATTAGGGCTTCTTTGACATCACCATTATGAAGTTTGAAAGACCTTGATAAGCCTCCTACATCAATGCCACCATGGATAGGTTGGTCCCACATCTAAATAGGAAGAAGTACCCTGAAGTTCCTTGGAGTCGACACCATCACCCAAACTAGAAATCAAACAGAGCAAAAGAGAATTCCAAAGTAATCAACAATAGCAGAGATAAAAACTAAATTCACATGAACCATCATAATTTTGGGAGTCCTTGCGACCAGAAGAGAATAAATATTAGTTAACATATCCAAGATCTACTTCAAGATAGATGTAAATATCTATCATCCCACATGCTTGAAATTATGAAAACCCTATGTCCATCCTAAGTGGAGTGAGAAAAACATCCACATAATCAAAACCAAGAGTGAACCTAAATATTTTCCACAAGGTAAAGTGACATCAACCATGTGTCAAGAGGTACGGGTCACTACAAGTGTAGGATTTAGAGGATTTTATAAAATCATAAAGACTAAGATCCCAACAACCTATCATAAAAAAAATAAACATGTTAGAGGCATTTCTCCTATATAGAGAGAAAAAACAAAATTTTCATCAACTTTCAAAAGTTCCAATAATAAAGGGAAGTTGGAATAAGAATCTTGATCAAATTGAATAGAACCCTTTGGGAGTGAACATGCTAGATTTACATGGCAATCAACAACTTTATTTCCTTTTATGTATGTATGAAGATACTAAAAATCATCTAATTTCTCAATCAATATCCAATCCTGATCTAGGATATAAATAAATTTTCAATTCCTACCATTTTTCTTTTGAAATCCCTAAATGATAACTTGAAAATTTCCTTCCACAATTATATTTTTAATTCCTAATGAAACTATTGTTCTGATTCCAACTATAAGAGCATGAGATTATACTTCATTATTGGTCCCATCTAAAATTCTCTCTACTTTAACACACACAAGTTTACCATAATTATCTTTAATCACACACTTTATATCTAAAATTCTAGGGTTACCCTTAGAGGCTCCATCAAAATTAACTTTGAACTATTTGGGAGATGGAGGAATCCAAATAACTGACTTATGATCTTCATGTAAAATAGATGAAGAGGATTTTTAAAAACTACCTAGATTAATAATCTTAATCATTTTCCATTCAGATAACATCACATCATCCCACTAAGAAAAAGTTGCACCTAAAGATTGAAACATAAAAATTTATGAAATATAACTCTCAATTTTGAAAATGACATCCTTCAGTTGTAGAGATTCTTTTCTAATGATTCTTCTATTCCTTTCAAATCATACATTCCAAATTAAAATTAAAGGAGAGATAACCCAGAGATCTAAAAACTGAGCATTTTTATAGAGAACTAGCTAGCTAAGAAACAAGTTAATAAGGGAGTCTGATAGAGGAACATACCAAGAAGTTTTTGAAAAATATAGTTCTATCATTGCATAGCAAAAGGGCATAACAAAAGTAAATTATTAATGGTTTAATCTTCAGATCCACACAAAATGCATTTGAAAGAGATTGCAAAACCAAGTTTGGTTAATCTTATCACTGGTTAAAATTTTGTTTTTTAGAGCTATCCAAGTAAAAGCACCTACCTTTGGTAAAATATATTTCCCATAGCAAAGAGAGTTTGGCTATCCATATGACTTACTATTATTAGAAGTAAGAGATAATTAGCCTTGTTTAACTGAATAAGATCTAAATTTTGAAGGATACTAGACCATCTTGTCTGCCATAGATGAGAAGAAAACTTTTCTTGACTGAAGAATTTTTGTGAGAATATCTTTTTGATCTTGGGGGAAGTCAAGATGTGTAAAATATTTCCACTTCACTAGATACCCAAAGAGGACGTCACTAGAAATGAAGCAATATTTCACATGAATACCCCATTGTAAAGAGACAACTCATTTTGCCTCTGATAACCCTTGAAAAGAGTTAAATTTAGAAAGACCATTCTAGGAGTCCTCCCCAAAAAGAGCTATTTTCCCATTATGAATCGTCTAAGAAAGATAAGGAAGGATAACTTCTATACTCCTTAAGATAAAATTCCAAATCCTAGAACCAAGAGGAAGACTAGCTATAGTGAAAATTCTCTCAAGCTCTTGTGAATCTAGATATTTGGTTTTCATAACCTTGCACCATTTCAGATTAGGTTTTTAATACATTTTCCGAGCTAATTTTACTCCAAGAGCAAGATTATGGGCTTCTAAATTTAAAATACCAGCACCTCCTTCCATTTTTTGAATACAACATTCATGTAAAGAAATAAGAGGAAGAGATTTCTTTCCTTGAAGTATCTAAATTAACTTTCCATAAAATGTTCCTAATAATTTTTTGAAAAGCCACTAATATACCTTTAGGCATATTTAACACTGACATAAAGAAGACAAGAATGGCCATCAAAATAGATCTAATCATAGTATGTTTCCCTGAAAAAGTAAGCTATC
The DNA here is from genome assembly GCA_037957365.1 of Torreya grandis. Classification (NCBI taxonomy): domain Eukaryota; kingdom Viridiplantae; phylum Streptophyta; class Pinopsida; order Cupressales; family Taxaceae; genus Torreya; species Torreya grandis. The sequence continues at coordinate 21,589 of JARHVA010000427.1, read as the reverse complement.
TATTTTTCCATGTGGAGTTCTTATTTCTGATGGAATACAATGCTTTCAAGAAAAAAACATTTTTATTAGCCCTGAAGAAGAAGGGAACTACAAAATGTTAGGAAGGGAGAGTTCCCAACTTGAAACCCAAAATATTACAAATTCTTTGCTGAGTAAAAAACATATGTAAAGAAGAAGAAGATCTAAGATTTTTGAGGATTAATTTGTTGATGTGAAACATCACAATAAGAATCAAGAAATGATTTAATTACTTTATATTCTCCCAAATAAACTTTTCCAAAAAGAAGTGTGTCATCTAAAGAGAGAGAGAGAGAGTGAGAATCTAGACAAAATAAATGAGGACATCTCAACTCAACCAAAACATTTCTATTAATAGTAGAATGGATACTTATGCTCAAAGCCTCAACCATAATAATGAACAAGAAAGGGGAAATAGGGTCACCTTGATGAATCCCTTGAAAATTTCTTAAAAAACCACAAGTTTTTCCATTGAAAATAACTAAAAAGCTTGGTCCATAAATGTAAGAAAGAATCCATTTGTAAAAATCTTTAGAAAAAAAAATCTTTTTAGGACTTTCAGGGGAAAATCCAATTTACCCTATCATAATCTTTTAACATATCCAATTTCATCATCATAGATTTCATTTTTTGATCAAATATAGAATGTATAATCTCATGAGAAAAAATACATCCCTCTAATGTCTCTTTACCTGGTACAAAACCCCCTTGTTCCTCAGAAATTATATTTAGAATAATAGTAACCAGTCTCAAAGTGATGGCTTTGTAATAATTTTTTATAATGTATTATATAAATCTATAGGCCTGAAATCAAGGAAAGAGTGGGGATTCATTTTTTAGGGATTAAAGATAAAAAGGTGTTGTTAATCTCTTTAAGAATATTTTTAGTTTTTCTAGCTTCTTCCACAACCTGCCAAACTTCCTTACCAATGAAATCCCAAGCTTTTTGAAAGAACAAAGCTGAAAATCCATTAGGACTTGGTGCTTTATCAGGTGCCATAGAAAAAATAACATACCTAATTTCTTCTAGAGATAAGGGTTTGAGAAACATATTATTATCTTCACAAGAAACCAAAGAAGGAATATTGTTAAGGATGGCTTCCTTAGAGGCATTAGAAGAACCATAAGAAGAAGACAATAAATTTTTATAAAAGAAAACAACTTCATCTTGAATGTATTTTTCATTTGTTAAAGTTCTACCATCAATAGCATTATGCTATGAATAGAATTTTCATAGCTTATAATCTTAGTAGAAGAATGAAAAAATTTAGTATTTATGTCTCCATCTTTGAGCCATAACTCTCTAGACATCTGTGTCTAATATAAATCTTCTCTAGCAAGAATCTCTTACAACTGGGTTTTCAAAGAAGTTTCCTTATCAACGCTAAACTTGTTCATTTCAACAACAATAATATGTTCAATTAGGTTCTTTATATCCTATTGAATTCTAATTTTTTCCAAAAATATATTATTAAAATGCTTATTATTCTAGATTCTAATTTGAATTTTCAGAAATTGAAGCTTTTTCGTGAACTGAAACATTCTAGAACCCAAAATGAAAGGACCTCTTTTCTAGGTCTCTTCTAAAAAGGGAAGAAAACTTTTATCCCTAAACCACATTGATTCAAATTTAAAAGAGATTTGCAAGAGGAAAAAAAAGTTTAATTAATTGTTAATTATTATTATTAATGTTAAATTAACTTGAATAATATACAAATTCTCAAGGGCTTGCTTAAATTACAAGACTATTGAAACCTAATGACCTAAAAAATACTTAGGACTAAACAAGGGTTACACTAAAAGAGGTCAAATTAAAAGAGAAAAAGAACATGAATCAAAGGAAAATTATGAAAGAAAACATTGACACCTATATACCAACCTCTTCCAATCATGAATAATTCCAAGCCCCTCATCCCTATTTAAATTGGTCAAGAGTTTTAAAATTTCAAAGGCTTCCCTTTTGTTTTTGTAAGTGATATTCGACAATAATGACTTTAGCATCTTTTATCTTGATAACAATAGAAGTTGTCTTTAATAACATTTAAATAATAAATTTAGTCTCTTTTTGCTTGAATTATACTTTGTTTACCTTCAAATGTGTTATCTATGATCAATGTGAAGGCATGAAAATGGGCTTTCATTTATCCAATGTGGTTGCTAACCTTTTCATGGAAAATTTTGAATAACATGCTCTTCACTATTTTCCTTTGAAACCTAAATGGTGGAAAATATATGTAGATGGCATGAATCTATGTTGGTAACATGGAATAGACATTGTAGAATAATTTCATTCCCACCTTAATGGTATTTTTCCTAGCATCAAACTCATCGAAGAACTTGAGACAAAAGGTAGTCTACCTTTTTTAGATGTCCACATTTCTAGTAAAGAGGATGGAACTTTAGATAGAAAGGTATATAGAAAAGGCACATGTGTAGACTATACCTACATGCTTCCTCCTATCACCATGTAGCTCAGAAAGTAGGGGTTCTCTAAACTTTGATCACTAGGGATTTCAAAATTTGTGATAAGGATAATGTTGATCATGAAATGAGACATTTACGAGAGGTTTTCAAGTTGAATGGGTATTTGGTTAAACAAATAACTAAATCCATTAAATAGGTAAAAGATAATTTTAATAGAGTTAAAACTAAGGTTCCCTTGGTACAAGGGCATAGGGCTTATATTCATTATGTTGAAGTCATTTCCAATAAGTTAGCTAAAATCCTCAAACATCATAATATTAGCTCTACTTTATTCTATTTAATAAGTTGCATATGAATTTAGGGTTTGCGAAAGACCATATGGACCCTAACCTTCACAAAGGAGTCTACATTGTAAATTACTCTTGTGGCATCTTTTACATAGGGAAAAAAGGAGGTTGGTTTGTACTAGAGTTAAGGAACATGAAATAGACATCCATCTTGAAATAAAAGATAAATTGAGTCTGGACGAACAATTTTTGAAGACCAAGCATGGTTTCAAGATATAAGATGCTAGAGTCATTATTTCCAAAGATCACTTCCAAAAATGAAAGTTAAGGGAAGCCATTGAAATATTGAAACCCCTGACTAATTTAAATAGGGATGAGGGCCTTAGAATTAGTTATGCTTGGAATTCATTGGTATATAAGTGTTAGTGTTTTCTTCCATAATTTTCCTTTCATTGGTGTTCTTTTTATTCTTTAATTTGACCTCATTTAGTGTCCCCCTTGTTTGGTCGTAGGTATTTTTAGGTCATTAGGTTTCATTAGTCTTGTAATTTAAGTAGGTCCTTAAGATTTTTTATATTATTTAGGTTAATTTAACATTAATAATAATAATAATAACAATAATAATAATATTAATAATAATAATAATAATAATAATAAATAATAATTAAAATTTAATTATTATTCTAATAACCATCAATATTAAGCTTATGATATAGGTGTTTGCTTGTTCTAGGGTTTAATTTTTTATAATTTAATCATTTTTAAATTTTCTTCTTTTAAGTAGGTTTAAATATCCCACATTTATCTAGGTTAATAATAATTATGACAACAATAATTTGAATTATAATAATAATGAACATCTAATAAATGGATATAACAGAAATAATTTTTGTTTTGGTGATGATGATGATGATGATGATGATGATGATGATGATGATGATGAATGCCAATGAGATGTAGAAGGATTGGTAAAGTGGTTTGGTTGTGCCCAACCCTACCCAAGTTTGAATCTCACAGGGTGTTATAGGTTGGATATGTCCATTTGAATGTGCTTTCAAAGTGATAGCCATTGATATTTGTTTAATAGTTCATGGGGAATGGGCACCTAGTTTATTCCCTAGAATCAGTTATAGTTCTAGTAAAAAACTAAAATCAATCCAAATAATAATAATAATAATAATAATAATAATAAGTTATCAAGCCTTAATAATAATGGAAACAATTTTAAAAATAATAATAAAAATTATTATTGAAAATAACAATAATTATTTTATTGATAATAATAACATTGTTTCTATTTTTATGATAATTATAATATTAATAACATAAACAATTTTAAATAATTTACTCATTTAATATACCTAATTAATTTTTGAAATTTAATTTTTTTATTTTCTGGATTGTTTAGATTAAAGTAAACCCACATTTAATAACTGGTGTGGGTACTAGCCCCTCACACATCAAGAGGTCTGGGTCCCCCTAGTCAAAAATAATTGACCAAGATTTACAAAAAGGACCCCACCAAAAGATACTTCAAGAGGATCGAGTCACTTCCTAGCTAGAAATAGTTGAACAAGAGAACAAATAGGACCCATTTGAAAGAAGTAGCTAAAATGGAGGGTCAAGAGACCCCTAAAAATGGGAAACCACCACTAAATTTGACTAGTAATATGAACCAACCAATTTTGGTTAGACCAAAAACCAGAAATAAATAACCACTATAAGGACCAAAAGGGTCCCAACCCACTTTTTCTAGGCTGGTGTGAAATCCATCCCTGGACATAACAAGGGTTCTAGGTATTTAAAAGAACAAATCAAAGAAAGAACCAAAGAAGGATCATGAGAGATAACCACCTTGGACATAAGATGGCTCAGGTCCCCTAGATAAAAATCCAATAGAATAAATACTCCCCCAGGGATCCCACAAACATTCCAAAAAGGCTAGGACTACCAATAGGAAGAACAAAAAAGTAAAAGGGGAATCCCAAGGGATCTGAGGAACCACCAAGAAGTATTCATCAATAAATAACTACATAATTTCAAAAAGAATGATCAATATTGAATATTTAAGACTCAAAAGAACTGATCTCAAAAAGTAGTCATTAACAGTCATCTTTGAAAACAACTCCAAAAAAAGGTATTCATGATCAATTTTGATATTCAAACTGTAATTCTTGGGAATTTTGCCTAATGATACATTCCCAACATCCCTCCCCAACTAATGAACCTCAGTTCGAATCCAATCCTAGTTTCATGGATTCAAAAGATGAATTCTTGGATTCTGTGGAGGCAAAAGATGAATTCTATAGAGAAAAAAATAGATTATGAGCTAATATGATCATAAGTAACAACATGGTGTGAGAACTTATTCAAAAAATGGCTCCTTTTTCTAAAAGTGAATCTAACAACTTTGACCATCTAGGGTGAGGATGCCCCCTTTTAATCTTATCACCCCCATGGATTTGTAGCTCATTCCCTTCCACTATGAATGATCTTATTTCTTGCAATCCTCAATAAGTGTAGAATGATCTAAATCCAGTGCCCATGGAGAAGGAGATTGATCTTTAAAAACATACTGATTTAGAGATTACTGGTATAATAACTCTGTCTCCAATAAATCTTTCAACTTGTCAAAAGGAATTGTTTTAGATGAAGTAGAATTGGAATAAATTAGGATATGAATTTCTAATCAATTATTATAACCATCCCCTTTATCAATGAACATTTCCTCTCTTCTGAACTCATCCCTTCATCTTTTGCCTCCACATAATCCAATACATGATTCTCCATTGCCTTCGTCAAGAGAAGGGGATCCTTAGTCTTGAGGGTAGAGACAATCTCAGTTGAAACCAACTCAATAATTGGTTTCTAAGAACTTTCATTATTTTCTTTCCTGGATTTGGAGATAATATCATTCTGTTCACCTTTTCTCTTATCATAAATGTGTCTAAAGTTGCAAGAATTGGGACAAATATCATTATTTATTTCATACACTACACTCTAATCCCAACCTCCCAACTTTTATTTTAGCCATATAGATTCAGGAAGAACCTTTTTTGGGTTAATAGAAACACAAAATCTAGTTCAAACTAGTCTACTTTTAGATGTGGACATAGAGTCAACTACAAAAGGGGATTCAATATATTTTATGATCCCCATTAGAATGTTATCTTTCCAAAATTCTAAATGAAGCACTAGGAGTCTAATCCAAAGTGGAAAAACTTTCCAATCCTTTTTTAAGGGGTTGAAATCAAATATCCATTTATGTAAAAAAAGACTACTTTTCCAAATGTCCATACTCATCCTTATGTAATGTGGACACCATCCTCATGATTCAAGAAAGAGAATATAAATCCATTGATCATGTCTAAAATACCCACCTAACCCTTCAACTTCCATCTTTTCTAGGTCCACTCTCTTACTGCATCAATATTGGGTCTAAAGCCTTGAAACTTACCTATGAGACTATTCTCAAACTCATGTTCTACACAATTGATTTGTTTATCAGGTATTTCTAGAGATACTTACCCACTTCAGACAAAGGGGGATACATCTCAACCCCTTTTTCCAAACTTTGGCTCTCCTTTAACAAAGTTAGCCCAAGAAATGTCTTTTTTTTTTTTTTTTTTTGCATTTAGACCTATCAATTTAATTACAGTAGTTTGGGCAGTCTTTTTCTTGGGAGAGTTCCCATCCGGGACTCCTTTACCATCATATTTTTCTTCTATATTCTACTCCCCTATCATAGTCACTCCATCTCCTCTACTCACCATTTTTTTGTGATTAGTGTTTCTATATTAAATTCATAATTTTTTTTTTGGGATTTTTTTCAATTTGAAAACATAATATTTTGGAAAAAAACTATTTTCTTTATAGAAACTTATTGTAACAACTACTTTCATTGGGATTTTTAGATTTGTTACGTCCTGATGTTCCATATCAATCTTATCCCCTGATGAAGGATCATAGAAGTTAATTTGAAATGTTAAGCATAAGAAATTCTACATAGATTTTTTCCCAAAAAATATTCTATAATGGTGTGGACTGTGAAATCATAAACTCTTTGATATGCACACTTTATTAAATGGATATATACTCAAAGGCTAAGCTTATCGATAATATTTAGATTAAATTGGCCAAGTGAAAAATAGACCTAGGATTCCTAAAACATTAAAGGGATCATATAATCTTTATTTCATAGGTTCATAATAAGAAATCCTTGCATAATACTGGTAAAAAGAACATATTTGATAGAGCTAGCCTATCACTGTTCAGATATGTGATTAGCTAGACAAGGTCTTGCATGAATAGCTAGTCTAACAAATTGTATGAGTTATATGTGGAGCTGGACAATGTTATTAGAGCAAATGTTTAGACTAAATTTTATTGCATGTCTCATTCAGGGGCCTTGAATTTACTTCAAAAAGTAGAGAGTAGACAAAATAATAAGGTTTTTGTGTTGTGTGGTCAATGTGATAAAGGCATCAATGGGCAGAATATTAAAATTATACATACTGGAAAAACATTAATGGGAGATTATGGTTAGAATAATATTCATTAGAGGTATACAAGCGATGCCTCCTTTAAGCAATGTCTATGTGGTATAATCCTGGTGCCTATAATCACTAACACATAAGCTTGAGTTTAATAAAATAGTAGTGGATCATTTATTGAAATGAGCATTTCAAATTAGATTGAGGTTCAGGCAGATCAAACTAAAATTTGGCCCAAACACACTTTCAAGTTGGAGTTGTTACTCAACTTTAGGCTCAAGAATGACCCCTCATGCCTACACATCAAATGCATGAAATAAGGATAAAATTGAATATTGGTAGGTATGGAGGCATTGGATTGTAGTTTTATAGATAATATCATCAAAAACTCTATCATTGATGCTACGCTCATAACCAAAAAGGAGACTTTCTTTGGAGATGAGATTTGGTACCAACTACAAAGGTGGCGGGTGAGCCATCAGATAACACATTTGACCTAAATGAAATATTTATGATTGGTCATGATCCTCTACCAGGTGTTATTATGAATTACGATTGTGTTTTTATTCCTTTATATGTTGCCAACTCAACTTTTAAAAACCCCATGAATTGGGTTAATTTTAATAGTTATAATCATTATTTTGATGATGATGATGATGATAAAACAATAACTAATAGATGGTGATAAAGAAAATAATTTTTGTTTTGTTAATAATAATAATAATAATAATAACAACAACAACAACAACAACAACAACAACAACAACAATAATAATAATAATAATAATAATAATAATAATAATAATAATAATAATAATAATAATAATAATAATAATAACGTGGTTTATAATAGTAATGAGCAACTTATAAATAAGGTTAACTTAAACAATTATTCTAATATGAACAAAAATTGAAATCAAAGTAACAATATGGGAAGACAAGTTAGAGATAAATCTCTCCAACTTTACCCTTAGCAAAACATCTTTCAATGTTTGACAAAAAGGTTTAGGTTTTACTATTGCTCCTCATAGATTGCATTGTTTCTCTATGCAAGGCTAAACCTTTATCTTGTAATATTTCTAAAGTAGAATAGGGAACTCTTAAGACTCTTAAGAACAAAAATGACATAGCAATCCTTAAATATGATAAGTGGAATGCATTGTTTGTCCTAAACTATTTTGATGCATTACCTCTCCAATAATAGAAGCTATAGAAAACTCAACCATGACCCGATTGGCCACATTATTAGAAACATAGAAAATGTGTTAAAATCATATTTTATAGATGATTTGACTAAGAAAAAATTGATTCTTGAAAAAGAGGTGACCCTTAGGATCTATGGGGCTTTGAAAATTCACTAACTCCCCTATGTATAGCCTTGTTGCTTAGTAAATAAATTAAAATCTCTTGTGGGTAAAATGTCCTCTTTCAGTCATGATTTTGGGGATTCTATCATTTTTATCAAGGATAAAATGTGGATACTGATGAATTGTTAGTTAGTTTTGATGTATTTTCACTCTATACAAATGTTTCCATTAAATAAGTAGTAGAAAATTTCCTTAATCTTACTAACATTGAAGCAACGAATCTAGTATTTTTGTGCTTAAATTCCAATTTCTTTACCTTCAAAGGTTTTATCTATGATAAATGTGAAGGCTTGGAAATGGGGTCTCCTTTGTCCCCTATGGTTGATAACCTTTTCATGGAAAATTTTGAAGAATGTGCCATTCACTCTTTTCTTTGAAAGCCTAAATGGTGGAAAAGACATTCAGATGACATGAATCTATGTTGGAAACATGGAATAACATCTTAGAAGAATTCCATTTCCACCTTAATTTTCTTTTTCCTAGCATCATAATCACCAAATAACTTGAGGCAAAAGGTAGTCTACCTTTTTTTGGATGTCCTCATTTCCAAAAAAGAGGATGATAATTTATCAAGAAAGGTCTATAAAAGAGGCACACATACAAACCTACACCTTCATGCCTTCTCCCATCACCATCCATATCAAAAATCATGGGTTCTAAAAAATTTGATCATTGGGGCTTTAAATATTTATGACAAGGATAACATTGATCATGAAATTGGACATTTAAGAGAGGTTTTCAAGTTGAATGGGTATTCGGGTAAATAAATTACTAAATCCATTAAATAGGTAAAAGACAATTTCAATAAATTTAAAATCAATGTTACTTTGGTAGAAGGACCTAGGGCTTATATTCCTTATGTTTAAGGTAGTTCCAATAAGTTAGCTAAAATTATCAAATGCCAAAATATTAGCTCTACTTTCCTTATAGTTAATCAGTTACAAATGACTTTAGGGTTTGAGAAAGACCATATGGACCCTAACCATTAAAATCAATTCTACATTATAGATTGCTCTTGTAGCTTCCCTTACATAGGGTAAATGATAAATTCAGTTAGTACTAGAGTTATGGAACATGCAACATACATCCATCTTGAATGAAAATATAAATCAGCTATGGCCGAACACTCTTTCAAGACCAAGCATGCTATCAATTTAGAAGAGGCTAGAGTCATTGTTGCCAAATATCACTAGTAAAAATGAAATTTAAGGGAAGCCTCCAAGAAATTTAAATAGGGATGAGAGAATTGAAATTAGTCATGCTTGGAAGTCGTTGGTATATAGGTGTTAGTGTTTTCTTCCATAATTTTCCTTTGATTGGTCTTCTTTTTCTTCTTTAATTTTACCTCTTTTAGTGTCCCCCTTGTTTGGTCCTAGATGTTTTTTAGGTCATTAGGTTTCATTATTATTGTAATATAAGCATGTCCTTGAGAATTTGATATTATTTAGGTTAATTTAACATTTAAAATAATAATTAACAAATAATCAAACTTTAATTATTAATAATAATAACCGATAATAAAAAAGCTTATGATATAGGTGTTTGCTTATTCCAGGGTTTAATTTTTATTTTTAATTTAATAATTTTTTGAATTTTCTTCTTTTAAATAGGTTTAACTCTCCCACATTTCTAGGTTAATAATAACAATGACACAAGTAATTTGATTTATAATAATAACAAACATCTAATAAATGGTGATAACATAAATATTTATTTTGTTTTGGTAATAATAATAATAATAATAATAATAATAATAATAATAATAATAATAATAATAATAATAATAATAATAATAATAATAATAATAATAATAATAATAACAACAACAACAACAACAATAATAATAATGGAAATAATTTTTAGAATAATAATAAACCTTAAATTTATTTAAAATAATAATAATTATTTTGTTGATAATAATAACAATAATTATTTTTGTTTTATTGATAATTATAATATTAATAACTAAAATAATTCTAAATAATTTCCTCGTTTAATAAACCTAACTAATTTTTGAAATCTTAGTTTTTTCTTTTTTGGATTGTTTTTTCAATTTGGAAACATACTATTTTGGCAATGGCTATTTTATTTTTAGAAACTTCTTATAGTGATTACTTTCCTTTGGATTTTTAGAGGTGTTAGGTCTTATTGTTTCACATCAGTCTTATCTCCTGATGAAGGATCATAGAAGTTGATCCAAAACATTAAGCATCAAAAATTATACACAATTGTTTTCCACAAAAGCTTCATATAAAGATTCAATTTTGTCTACGCTTGGAGGGAATTTTGTATCAGTTTAGAGAAATAAGGATCATGTAAAAAAATTGAAGGCACAAAGAGATAACAAAGATAAAGAGAATACGTCTAAGATCATGTAAATGTGATACAAATCTTCAAGAACTCAAAGAAAGGAGAAGAATCTTAAAGATAGAGTTTTATCAATAATTATTGTAACTCAGTCTATACTATAATCAATGAAAGCTTACTTTATTGAGGTTATTATTTTAATACCAAGTTTGTATTACTTTTACTAAAATGTTGATTTATGTCTTGAAGTAATATTTTTGTATAGTTATTGTGTTCTTGAAGTTCTAGATATATAAAGGCAATACATAAGGTTTGATAGTAAAAAAAATTGTTCTTTTATCACATTTTAAGATTAATTAAAGGTTAATATTAAGTGTTGAATTTACAAGTCGCTCCTTTAGTAGGTGTTGAACTCATAAAGATTTCATAGGAGGTTCTACACTTGTACAATATCAAGTTCTCTAAAATAGTAAGTTTGCATGTAGATGTTTCTTGTTTGTGCACACACTCAATAATAAGCTTGGTTTTTCACATCAAATAAACATTGATCTATGCCTAAAAGTAGTTCTCCATGCACACCCAATGCCAATATCCTTAATCACATCAACATGATGCATAAATTAAAGCATTCAGGTCTTTCCAACTTCAAGAAGTGTAAGAGACTAATATGTAGGAAGTGACTCCAAATCATGAAGAGTGTACTTAAGAAATTTAATATTCTTGAAAGATCTCATTCAAAGAATTCCTTTCACTCAACTGATGAAGTTCTACTCCAAATCTTAGAATTTCACATCTGCACCCTTGTAAAATATAAAATACAATTTAAAATGCATAACATTTTCTTCATCGGCCAACACAAGTTTTAGATGAAGGTGTGGACTATGAAGACCATCAGAAGAGACTAGGTGCAGAGGGAGTTTGGGCCATTATGGAGTTTTGTATAAAATCACCCTCAACACCCTTCATGAATTTATAGATTCATTGCATAGTTGATTCATTGTGAAACTTTCAATGATCACTTCATCTGTGTAGATCACATTACATATATTTTAATGTGTACATGATCCCCAAAATATAGGCATGCATGTTAATCCCTACCATATGCAAAATGACAAGGTAGAACCTAAAGATACACCTACAAAACCCCATATCAGAAAACTAGCCTAGGTGGATTGGTAGGTGACTACCATAAATGGGGATGGTAATTAAACTTGATTGGATATCAAGGTAACCAAATCAAAATAGTATTAAATACAGGGTGGATGTTAGAATGTCAAAACATGATCACACACCACCCTCGGATGACTAGACATCCTTCATTCTAAAACACACACGTGGATCCATAAGTGACCTTCTAGTTACTTTCATGATTAAATTGTTAAATACAAGTTGAATAAACATGGCTTAAGTTAGTTATTTCAAAGATATTGATGCTCTTAATCAACCTCGAGCTCTAGATGCCACTTCTAATTTCTATTTCATACCATCACATCCAATGTAAAATTGATCATGTAAGGCCTTGTCCCATGCTATATAAATCTTAATTTTTATTGTAAAAGGGTCAACATTTTTTTAGCACTGTAATGTTGCTAAAATTTTACCTTCAAGATATCTCTCCCAGTATAAAAAATATCTTACCATTTTATTTTATAGTATTACCTTAGACCTTGAACTTAATGAGAACTGATTTACTTTTATTCATGATCTGAATTCTATGTGCATTCATGGTTTTTTATCCTTGTCTATGGATATTTGTCTCTCTCATTAACATTCACCCTTTGCACCTATGTGAAGAATTGAAAGTCTCTATAGGTTGCATGTTGTGCATACACATGTCTATATAGGCATTATATGTGGATCATTTTTCACCCCTCCTAACATTATGATATGATCCCTTACCTCTATGCAAACCACTTGTGTAGTGCATCTGGTTTGGATATTTCATACTCATTCTATTAGTTTTATTATGTCATTAAATAGGTGAGGTGATCGCTCTATTATTAGTGCATCACCTTTTGCATTCCATCAATCTCTTAGATTTTCCCTCCTTTTTCCCTTTGTCAAGTTTAGGTTTAGCACTAATTTTAGATTTCATTCTACTCTTTGTAAGTATATGCATTGGTCCTAAACCAGGTGCATCTAGAAGGAAGTCAGTATACTATGTAGGTTCATCCTAATGAGCATAAGAGTCACACACCTTGGGGGAAAATCCCATTTTTATAATGAGACACTAAATCACTCTTCAATGTACAAGTCCAAGGCACTAATCATAAAAGAGTTATGTGCAATCAACTGTGAGAGATATTCACATGTGGGTGCATGTTTCGAGTGATAATAGTAAGTGATATGGATATTTTAAGGTGTGAAGAGTATCCTAAAAACCTAAAGTCTCCAAGACCATCTTTAAAATCCAAATTTTCATGGTGTTCATACTCGCTATTTTGACACAATCTTAAAACCATTAAATTAAAGTATAGAACACAAAAACATCCATAAATCAGAAACTAACCCTTACTATATGTTGAAACTTTGTATAAATGTGTGTTATATGTTTGGAATGTGTTGAAAGTGGTTTAATTTCTTGGAGGTTATTACAACTCATGTTATTTCAAAATCTTTGACTGTAGGCCTAAAACCCTATGTTTTCAATTCTCCCTTAAAAAACTAAAACCTGAAGAAGTGAGAAACCTGTTAATTGAGTCAAGCAACACTTTTATGGATTTAAGAGTCCCTTAAAACTAATAAAGTATTTTGGTAAATATGTTACAATTGGTATTATAATTGAACATGCTACTAGCCTATAAGGAATAAGACTCTAAGTTCATCAACTAGAACTATCATAACTTGAAATCTAACCAAAAAAATCCTATGAAACTTTGTATAAGGTTAAATGATAATTTACTTTTGGTTTTAAAATAGGTTTCATGTTTTTTATATGTTTATATAGGAATATATAGTTAAAACTTAGTTTGCATACCTATGTATAAGGTCTAAAACCCTTGTTCCTTGTCTTTTGGTATAGACCCAGTTCAGTGAAAGGAGAGAGTTATTTATTTTGATTAGAATACCTATTAATGGATGTGATAAGCCTATAAATTCAATATTATTATAATTTTTGAGTGAGATTACAAAAAAAATAAGGTGATAGACCTTAAAAATAGTCCTAGAGAGAGAACCCTATTAGCACATTAGAGTTTGAAGGTCTCTTGTTGGGCTAGAAACATATTAGGAGTATAAGAACCTATTTAAAGAATAGTAAAAATTCAGAGTTGGGTAATTTCAAAAAGTTAGGGGATAAAAAGGGGCCTACCTATGGACATGATTTTCCTAAAATTTCATAAATCTAAACTTCTATGGATAATGTGAGATATCTACACTCCAAATTTGATTATGGTGTAAGAACATGAAATGTATAATTTTGAGTATAGTTTCAAAAACACTATTTAAAAAAAAAAATGATAAGTATAACTAGGTCAAAAATCTAAAATTTGAAGAGTAACTCTTGTATTTTAAAGAAAATAGAGTAGATAGATGATTGTGTGATGCACCATTTTTTGAGAAGAATTTAATATTGTTTGAAACCCTTTTGTGAAAATTTATATAAAATATTCTAGTTTGTGACCTAGATTTTTTTATGTGTTTTCAATGAATACTTTTTTTAGGAATTTTTCAAGTAAATAGATCTTAAAAACTAATAAAAAATGGATAGCCACCTATGCGACATGCCTAACTACTTCAAAAAAATGAAAATCAATTTTTTTTAATGTGTGTAGAATTAGGCCTCATTTGTAACCATATAACTTGTTTTAAACTTGGATCAACAAAAAACAAATTACATAAACATGCATAGGAATGTATGTTTGTGGCATGTCGTGGCCTAAAAAAGGTATAACTACAAATCAACATAGTTTGAAACCTTAAATTAGTCCAAAAATTATAAAAATCATATTTTTGGAAAGAGGAGAGCATGCTCGGTGTGATGGTATTAAGTTTTTGAATTTTATAGTTGAAATTTGTAGTTTATTTGGTGATTGAATTTCAATTTTGTTATTTTTTGTCAATACTCTTAGACTGAGTTGTAGATTGACAGGTCCAAGCCATTCCTTAGCCAAAAGGCCTAGTGTTTGATTTCAAATTTAAATAACATGATCCCATTAATAATGCAATCATGTTATTAACCATGCTAGTAATTTGATTATATTAGTTAATAATGTGATCATGTTATATCTTTATAACACCCAAAAATGCAAATTTTCTCTTGAGCTCAAATTTTATATATGTTCTTATATGTTCTTGAGCCCCCTAAATAGTGGTGTTATTTCATGTGATATGGGAAAGGTCCCTAACCTTGGATAGTGAATTAATGTGTCATGGTATCACATTAGACTTCAAAAAATTTATGAGCATTTTAGTATATTGACTTGTCTACTTATACTTACTTGGTTTTAAGGTGTAACTCATTATAAATTTTACAATATAACTAATTTTATCACGAGATGTCATAAAATGCTTTTTTTTAACCTATGGCAAAAATATAGCCTTTAGAGTACCAATATAGATATGCATCTAACATAAATTGGGGATATTTTGAGCCCCTTTAACCTAAATTCATGACTATAAAATGTGATTTGGGGGTTAATCGACTAAAATTTCAATAGCTCGATTGAAGCAAAGAAAAAATATTTATTTGTATGTAATTTTTACATGTATAGAATGTGGTTTTGAGCTCAATAAACTTGAAGTCATCAACTAATGAATGCAAATTTTGATTAGTTCAATTATGGAGATAATTAGGGTCAAATGAGCCACATTAACCTATTTTAAATTATATATGATGTGATTTGGAGTGAAATTAACCCTAATGTCATGTTATATATAATTAACTAGAGAGTTGATTCATTTAATCGAGGAGGCATTTAAGGCTAATTTGAATCCCTTCAAGAGCAAGATATTATTTGGTGAAAAATTAAGTTTGATTCTATCATGAATTGATCCAATTATTTAATTTGTGTAATTAGGGGCATGATTTGGGAAAAATTGAGCCCCTAAACCAAATTTATGTCTCAATCAATTTTATAATGTATGCAACATGTATGTCTTAACTGACTCTACTTTTATCATAAATGTAAACATGAAGGAAATTGTCATAAATAGGTGAACAAGCAGCTCAAATTTTATTTAATTACCTTATTGATCAGACCCTATATCTGATATATTAAACCTTAAACCCTGTACCATTTACCTTAAACCCTAAACACTATACCATTTACCTTAAACACTAATCCATAAGCCCTAAACCCTAAACCCTTTAAATTATAGACCGTAAAACTTAGAATAATCAATTTATCCATAATTAACATCCTTTATATATTAAGAAGTAGGTTCACGAGGATTAACTTTGTCAAAATCTGATCACTCAATACCATAATTGACTTAATTATCCAAATTTGTGATGATGTGGGGGTTAATTGATCCCAAAGTCACATTCTTTACTCAAAGATCTAGGTTCAAGGTGATCAAATTTGCCCCAATTACCTTCATGATTATACCTTGTATACCCTAAAACCTACACCTTAAACTCTAATCCCTAAACTCTAAACCATAAATATTAACTCTTTAAACCTTGAACCAATCATTTTAGCCCAAATTATAATCATTTAGACTAATAATTAAGTTCATAGGGCTCAGTTTGGCCTAAATAACATGACTGATTACCCCATTTGACTAATTCACTCAATTTGCATGATGACATGGGGTATAATGACAACCCAAAAACACATTTTATAGTCGTAAATATGTTTTAGTGATTCAAATTATCCTCAATTATCTTTGTAATTGACCCTATGTACCCTAAACCCTAAACCTTATAGGTCTTAAACCTTAAGCCCTAAACCATAAAACTTATGTACCCTATATTTTAAACCCTAAAAAAATTGATTTATCACTAATTAATATCATTTATAGTAATAATTAGGTATATACATTACTTAATTTGTCCCAAATAACATTAATCATTATCCCAATTGACTAATTGGCTCAATCTATGACGATGTGGGGGATAATTAAGACCAAAAACATAGTGGACCCTATGTGCACCCTAAACCCTAAACCCTGTACAATATATCCTAAATTTTAAACCATAAACTTTACTTATTTACCAATTGATTTAGCCCCAATTAACATCCTTTGTAGTAAGAATTAGGTTTACATGGCATAGAGTGATTAGACCTTATATACACCCTTAAACCTAATCCCTAATACCTAAACCCTAAAACTTAAACTGTAAGATTTATGCCCTAATACCCTAATCCTTAATACCTAAACCCTATGAACTAACACCCTAATCACTAATCCATAACCTATATTAAGTATAATTAAATCTCATTATTAAATAATGTGATCATGTTATTTTTAATATAGATAAAACTCACTTCTCAATGTCTATGTTTTACCTAAATTGAGTAATAAAAATAATGCGATCACATTATATAACATGATTTAATTATTATATAATGTGAACATGTTATTATTAATATAGATAAAATTCACTTTTAAACATCTATTTTAAACCTAGATCGAGAATTCTATCCCCACAAACAATTTTTGTGTACTTCTATGGGACTTGCAGGACCTATGTACTTTTGACCCCACCTTGAAAAAACTATCAATTGTCTTTGATGGGTGATGGATCACGTTTGAGGAAGAAGAATATTTTTAATAATAAAACACTAGTGGAATTAGAAGATATGAGAGAGAAACACAAGATACAAATTCAAAAACTTTATCATAGACAACGTACAAACCCTAATCCTAATGAACCAAATGCTATAGATAATAAGCCAATTGACATTAATGAATTAAAAAATGATGTAATTGACCATAATGATGAAATTTATCATAATGAAATGAATAATAATAAAATTGACAAAAATGAATTAAATAATGTTGTAAATTTACATTCAAAGTTCCAAGTTTTTGATTTTATTGATGATGAGTCTATGTATGATGCTTCACCCCTTATGAATGAATAAAATTCGATGGAAAAAAATAATGATGAAACTAAAAATCAATAAAATGAAGTAATAAATAATGAATAAAATGTCATCCCACCTCTAAATAATGAAATTAATAATGATTTTGAAACACCTTCTCAACAAATTCCACCATTAACAACACCTCCAAGAATTGTGTGTGGAAAAGATGAGTACTTAATTGAAGTTGATGAAAATATTTTAGAAGCAATGGATAAAAAATTGTATGATCACTATTCAAGAATATTGACTCAACATATATGAGATAATTTCTTTCATAATTTGGATTATGATAGTCAAAGATGTCAATTATTTGTTTCGTTGATAAAATTGATTAAGATGAGACCTATAATATACACATTAGAACTAAGAAAATCTAACATAGATGATGAAAATAATGAAATTATTGAAAAAATACATGATGAATATCATATTTTAGGCCCAAAATCATGCACCCAATATTGTAATGTTACCCTACGTATACTTATAACTTGTGCAGTAAGTGGTCAAACAAGGGAAAATAAATGTTTTCAAAAACAAGTTAAACACTTAATATAAATATAAAAACATTAATGAAATAAATTAAAAGACATGAAAGACTTAATGAACCTAATACCAATGATCTCTAGGCATTTTCTGGTAGACTTCCATAAAAAAAAAGGATATAATTGATGCTCTCAAAAAATTACTTGCTCAATTTTGGAAAGAAAATACAAGAGTTTCACCCAATGCGAGAGATGTAGTGAAAAGAAGAGTTCGCTCTCAGAACCATGAACCACATTTGAAACATTTCTTGGATATGACTCACACACAATTGTAATCTAAATTTTTGGAAAAACATTCACAAATTTCTATTTTTTAAATATATTTTGAGATGGCCAAACCTTTTTATGTAAAAATAAATCACACACGCACCACTTATTGTTGTAGGTAACATGTTGAATTTTTAGTGCACTATGATGTTTTTCTCCATATTCATTGTACTTTGCATACTAATGACATTTTTCAAGAGTGTGGCATTAAATTTCCACTAAAATTATCCAAGGAATTTATTCTAACTATTTTTTGCAAAAGACCAGGATAATTATTTTATAACAAATCATGTTTAGATGGAAATTGTTATATTTGTGGCAGATTGCCAAATTCAAAATTATATCTATGAGGAGAGTAAAATTGAAATTAGATAGGAAATAGTTGGTTTAATTAAATATAAATTAATGACTTATCAAGTAAAATATGGCAAAGAATCTAAAAGGTGTGAATTTACTACAAAAAAGATACTTGTTTCTAATTTTTTGTTCATATCTTGTGAGAATTATTTATGAGTATGCAAGGAACATACACAGGGATAGATAGTTGGATGAACATTTCAAGATAGTAAAGGATATATTCCCACTTTATTAAATTATTTTAGTAGTTGACTTTTCTAAAAATTACACATTTAAACCCCAAATGTAAGTTCAATCATAGTATAACAACTCATCACAAGTTGTCATATTTGTGCATATAGCATTCATGCATACACCTAATAGTATAAAGTACTAACATGAAATATTAAAGGAGTACCATTATTTTATCAATGATGACCGATCACATTGTTTAGAGTATGTGTAAGGTTATTTTCATAAGTTCTATGAACAGTTGAGTCAAAGGAAAATTAATTTCAATTAGCATTAAAATTGGTCAGATAATTACACATTGCAATTCAAAATGCATGGATGTTTTATTAGTTGAGAAGGACGCACATTATCACTAGTGTATAACACTTTTGGAGTTTCATCAAGGCTGGCTATGGAAAATGGGAGCATGACAGTGTTGGAAAATGTGTAAAAAGAGCAATTAAAAGGGAGGAGTTAAAATTTAAAGAGGGTGTTGATTTGACATATGTAAAAACCATGGTTTAATGGTGTAATGAGCACATGTGTCATGGTGCTCAACTAAATTATATTAGTCATAGACATTTCTAGTTAATAGAGGAAGAATACTTGGAAAAGTATAAGGATTGTATGACTCTAATGGGTTCAAGTGATCTCCACTCATTTCGTATCTCAAATGTAAGTTCTTCGGATGTTCATACGAGACACTTGACATGTTTATGTTTTGTATGTGTGGACTCTATTTGGAATGATTTTGAGTCAAAAGAGTGGGTTGATGATTGTAGTTCCAAACCTATAATTCTAATCAACACATATCAAGTTCCAAAAACATTATAACTTGCAAATATTACATTATCAGATGACCATGTATTTGATCTAATTCAACCATGTAGAATATTTTTCATTATTTATAATTTATTCTCATTATATATCTTCATAGTGTCACTAAAAATGGTTTTTTTAAATATATGTCATGTCTTTGACGTTATTGTAGATGAGGATAATAAAGAGGGAACATATTACTACTTATGATGTGTAGAGAAAGAAAAATGGACATCCCTAGTTATAGATGGAGACAATATTTACTATCCCACTAGGTTAGTGGTAGTGATTGGACTTGGTTTTGATGATATCCTATAAAAAATTAGATCAATGGTTTTTTGTTATGTTTGAAATGCACAAGAAGATACTGCACTATTCAAATTTGATTTTTTAAATAAATATTCAATTACAAAAATATCATGGGAGGCCATTAAATAGTAAATTATAGAAAGTTTGGGAGTCAAATCATGAAGTTATTCTTGATACTATCAAGGTTAGAGTATATCCTAGTGGTTACTTAGATTAAAATATGTAGGTATGTTGACTTTTTAAATGTATATGTAATCAATTTTACCAAATGTTTTTTAATTTTCTAGGCAATACATCTGAATTTCTTTTTTAAGTACATACTAATAATTTTTTGTAGGTTAGTAGTGTCATATAAGATTCCACCTTCACGTGGTTGGAATTATCAGTAAATAATTTCATATTTTAAATCTAAACTAAGCTTGATAAAAGTACTTAGCATTTATCCTTGAAATGAGGATGCCTTGAATGAAGGAAGGCATAGAAGGAACATCATGGCTATTTGAAATGTTTGATGTGGTCAAATGCCTTCATGAGTTGACCTATATTTTTAGATGTTGGTATCTTTGATTCCATTTTGATCTTAACTCACCATGTCCTTGCCTTAAATTCTTCATTTATTCTTCAGCCAACTTGTTCTCAACTCCCATGAAGTAGTTCCATTATTGTAGGGTAGTTTGAAAGACCTTCAATGCTTATTTGACTCCATCAAATGTCTATTTGCTTGCTTAGGGCATCGGGGTAGCATGTTTAACATTATAGAAATCCTATATCCTAGGAGATAATGGTTTAACTATCTCCTCATTCAACATTTATTCCTTCTTAGCTGCATGTAACTAATTTTCAACTCTTAAGTTGCCACTCTCTCATTGCATTCACTAGCATCTTCATGATATTGCATGATTTTCAATGTAGGATCCCCAATTATGGACATTCTGCCACCTTGAGCATGGAAAATAAGTTTAGGATTTTTTTAAAGTCTTATTACATCTCAAAATAAAATAAAAAACCTCAAATGAGAGACCTCTTTCCTTGGAGAGGAAAACTAGCTCCTCTTGATTCTTGACTACACCAATCCACATCTTTAGTGTATCCAAAGTGGATAGTGTATAGATAAACATTATATTGACTATTGACCTTATAGGTTTCATGGAAATT
>JARHVA010000426.1:5427500-5515089 GCA_037957365.1 Torreya grandis | reverse complement strand
ATTTGAATCACTTAGACCCATTTGTGACTATAGAATGTGTTTTTTGGGTTGTCATTATACCATGGATGTCATCGTGTATATTGAGTGAATTAGTCAAATGGGACAATCAGTCATGTGATTTAGGCCAAATTGAGCCCTATGAACTTAATTATTAGTCTAAATGATGTTAATTTGGGCTAAAATGACTGGTTCAAGGTTTAAAGATTTTATTTATGGTTTAAAGTTTAGGTATTAGGAACTTTATGGATTAGGGATTAGGGTAGAGGTTTTAGGGTATATAAGGTACAATCATGATGGTTATTTGGGAAAATTTGAGCTCCTTAAAACCTAGATCTATGAGTAAATAATGTGAATTTGGGATCAATTATCCCCTCACCATCACATATTAAGCCTACAATTATGGTAATGAGTGATTAAATTTTAACCAAGTTCATCTCTGTGAACCTAATTCTTACTACATATAAAGGATGTTAATTGGGCTAAATTGATCCCAAGGGCCTACTCAGGACCAATTGAACCCTCTATAAGGAATTACATCCATCTAATAACAATCTGTTGGTCCGAAATACATAACGCATTAAATCAAACAAGTATTTAGTTTAGTTGAATATGTAATTATTGCCAACCAAGGCTCATGCAAGTAATTGAGTACATCTAATGTCAATTAAAACTTCATTAGCCCCAATTGTAAACTAAATTTAGATAATCATGTATTTGGTTTTATCTTATACATAATTAGGGCCAACTGAGACCAATGAAAGTAATTTTATCCATCTAATGTTGGTTGGGTTCCATTAGCCCTGATTGCACACCATATCGAACCACTTAAGTATTTAGGTTCAATATGATATGCAAATGGGGACAATCAATCCCCAAGCAAGGAATTACATCCATCTAATGTAATTTGGGGCTCTAATTACTCCATGTTAAATCAATTGATATTTTTTTCAATACTATACACAATTGGTGACAACCAAGTCCTATTTAATTAACTGCTTCCACCTAATATCAATCGAGGCATTTTTCACCTCATACAAGGAATTGTGTCCATCTAATGTCCATTATGAATATTTTCCCCTAATTGCACATCATATATAACCAATTGAGTATTTTCTTCAATATAATCTATAATTAAGAGTAATTGGTCCCCGTGCAAGGAATTCTTTCAATATAATGTCAATTAGGACTTTGATAGCACACCATATTAAACTAATTAAATATTTAGGTTAATATAATACACAATCGAGGTTAAATGAGCCCTAAGAAAGGAATTATGTCCATATGATGTCAATTGGGTCTCTAATTTCACACATTATAAAAATCCAATTATTTAGTTTAGTTTGATACGTAATTGGGGCCAACCAAGCTCCATCCAAGGAAATATGTCCATTTAATGTCAATTTAAGATTTATTGGCCCGATTGCACACTATATTGGGATCAAAGGAACAATAAATTGATTCGTAAGTTAATACATCTCCAATTATCATTCAATGCTATCAATTATTGGCAAGAACATTGGTCCCAAACAATAATATTAATCAACCAATATTTTATTTTAAAACTACTCGGCCTAATGGTTCCTATTCAGGTTTTAGGGTGTTGAGAATATATAAAATGATCACGTTATTAATGCGATCACATTATTAAGTAACATGATCATGTTGCTAATATAGTTAATAACATGATCAAGATATTTTAATTTCAATTCAATTCTTGCACCTTTTGGTTCATGAATGGCTTAGATTCCCAAGCCAAAGGCTTGGACTATCAATGTACAACTGAGTTTTGAAAGGTATGATAAAAACAACAAATTTCAACTTTGTTTGCCAAAAACACTAAGAATTTCAATGTGAAAATTCAAAAAATTAATACCATCATGATGAGCATGCTCTCCTCTTTCCAAAAATATGATTTTTATAATTTTCGGACTAATTTAAGGTTTCAAACTATGTTGATTTCTAACTATGCCTTTTTTAGGCCACTACATACCGCAAACATACATGTCTATACATGTTCATGTAATTTTTATTTTGTTGATCTAAGTGAAAAAAAGTTATATGGTAACAAAATAGGCCTAATTATACACACATTCAAAAAAAAAATTTGATTTTCATTTTTTTGAGGTAGTTAGTCATGCTGCACGGATGACTATCCATTTTTTGGTCAGTTTTTAGGATCTATTTACTTTACAAATTCATAAAAAATAAATATTAATTTAAAAAATATAAAAAAATATAGGTCACAAATTATAATATCTTATCTAAATTTTTCTCCAAAGGATTTCAAATAATATTAAACTTTGCTAAAAATGGTGCACAACACGACCATCTATCTACTATGTTTTCTAAAAAAATAAGAGTTCCTCTTCAAAATTTAGATGTTTTAAATAGTTATACTTAACCATTTTTGTAAAAAATAGTGTTTTGGAAACTAGACTAGAAATTATACATTTTATGTTCTCACACCATCTTCAAATTTAGAGTGTAGATATCTCAAATTCTCTACATAAGTTTAGATTTATGAAATTGTAGGAAAATCATGTCCATGGGTATGCCAATTTTTGTCCCCCAAATTTTTTTACTTACCCTCAAAATAATTCACAAATTATCAACCAATCCATTTAATACATTTTACCCATAGAACAAATATCTATCATCTAAATTCAGAAATATTAAATAATTATGGATTAAATATGACTGTTCATTTTTCTCTCCAAAAGTCTATAAATTGACATGCCCTCCATTTTCAATAACCGTATTGGATAATCATGAATTTTTGTGTGATCATTAGAATTATCTTATTTCAATCATTGTAATCATATTTTTACATCCATTTGCGACCAATCAATCTATCTATCTATCTTCACACTACTGAAATTCGTGCATGGAACTTCATCGAACAATCGCATTTTGAAATTCTAAACCACATTGACTAAATAAAAGATAAGGTTTCATTTGGTAAGTAAGGTGAGATTGTTACATGTTTTCTTTAATTTTTTCTATTGGAGGGCATGATAGACTAGATTAGGAAATCTAGGTTATTTTTTAATTTTCTATTTGCAACTCTAATCTTTTCATATTTGACATTGTATAATATATTTAATTAATTCTTTGTATGTTTTGTACTATTTATTTTTATGTTATGTACAATAGTATTATTAGTATATTTATGTATGAAAAAATTTCATTGTAAGCAACATTTATATATCCATGTCATAAATATTTAGGAAGTATTATAAATTATGGGAATAAAGAGAAATATTGTCAAATTATAGTTTGTGGATGAATAATATATTTTTGAAACTCAATACATGTGTCCTTTATTAATGAGGAGTACTTAAAATCACATTAAATGTTAAATTTTTAAAGTGTAGGAATATAAAAGAAATATAAATTAGACCAATAATTGATAATTAATGGGAATATGCTTAAATAATATCTTAAGGAATATTTTAATATTTAAGTATCAAAATTTATAATTTTTGAAATATTATATTATTTCAAGCCTTTTCATTGGTTTAAGGAAGAGTAACTTAATAGAAAACTTCTTCTTATAGTGGCACACAATAATAAATCACATGTTTGGGCTTTTGAAATATATTTTTCTTTATAATAGTTGATATGGCATGTGTCTAAGACATTAAAAGAATCCAATCCTTAAATTTGGGTTTATATTTAAAATGTTTTTTTAGCAGGCTATAGAATAAAAAGTAACTTTATTTTTTCCCAAAAAAATTATATCTAGAGTCATTATGGAAGAACTTTGTGAAAGTACAAATGAAGATGTTTGGAAGGATAAATTTGGGAGTCCTCCACATATGGTGGTTGACTAAGTCACCAAAAATGATAAGTGGGATTTCAAAATAGTTCATCAACTATTTGGAATAATTTTGGGCCTATGAAACTCATTTTATGAATGATTGTGTAGTATATATGTTTCATTTCATATTAGAAAGTTAGAAGTTGTCTACCCATAAAAATAACATAATTATCTAATCAGGATAGTAAGTCATGCTTTAACAAAATATGAACTACATTTAATTCCCTAAGTACAATAAATTAACATTTTCACAAGATAAAACTATATTTTAGTAATGTAAAACAAGAATTCTAGGTATGTCATAACATGTTAAAAATAGTAAACTTGCAAAAGAAAATGTTAATTTGAATTTAAAAGAGAATAAAATTAAAAGAGTCACACTTGATATCAATTTATGATTTTTGAATGCAAATTTGGACTATGCAAGCCTATAATTGACTCTTTGCCAAATTTGAAGTTTTAAAACAAAAACATTATATGCAATGTTTATGCATAGGTCGAGATCAATGCCAACATGTATTCACTATCATTCATGTCCCCTTGCATCATTTATGTATTATGATCACTTTAGTATTCTATTTTTTCTTGTGTTGTTTCCCAAATGGATGTTGTGTCTATTTATTCTTGTACTTTACATAATTGATGGATATAACTATCTAATTTTGCTCTTCAATGCTCTTGACCAAGATTTCCATATTCAAAACACAATGTAATAATAAAAGGGAATAATTAATTGGGTTTGTAAAACCTAAAAGAGTTTCACTACATATCTTACACACATAAAAACCCCTCATATTTCATGTGCAGTGTGAATAAAAAAATTGAGTAAGGTTTTCAACCTCATCTTCCCTAAGCATGAGGTTCAATTAAATGCACATTTTTCTAGGCCTTATTTTGGTACAAGATGTGATGTATATCCTTGAATAATGTTAAAACTATTCAGAGTGTGCCTAAACTTCAAAATCCATGACTAGAAATAGATTGTAAACTTCGTAGGAACCTCGATGATACTTGTTATGGAGTTTCTTGTATGGAACCTTATTTTTAATTTCTCATATATGATTTGAATATATAGTATTTTAATTTTGAATTAAATACCTAGTGGTGCTTAGAAGTCAAAAAATAAAAAAACCAAACACTCAAAAAAAATACAAAAATTGAAAGGACATGACCGTGAATTGAAGGTGCCACAAAAATAAATAGGCTAGAAATGATGGGCCAATAATTTCAGCCTAGTGCATAATCAAAATTGAAAGGATTAAATTTTCCATCCCAAAAGAAGTAACAAATAGAGATAAAGATATAACAAATAAAATAGGCTTGTGGGCATATAAAAAATAAAACAAATCAACAAATAGAAGAAATAGAGATATTAGGATCACACAAATAAGAAGGAAAGAAATAAAAACACACAAACAAATGCCAATAAACCCTTAATTTGAAGTGATGATCTGTATGCACGAAATAAACCTATTTTTTTTAATAATAAGTCTTGTATAAAAATTAGGTGTCTAAATAATTCCCTTACTTTGATGTGCATGTGTGAGTGTTGAATGTGTGCATTAAAGTAAAATGATACATAATCAAAGTGTGTACCTTGACTATAATTATGAAGATGAGGAGGAAGCTTTCATCATGCATCCATCCACACCTTTTCCATTTTGAAAACTTTAGTATACCAATTGACATTTTCCAATAGGTAATCAATGCCATATATGTTCATTGCAACTATTTGAAAAATTGACTTTGATATTAAAATTGAAATTAGTATAGGAATGAATACACTCGCTATGTATGCAAACCAAATGATATTGCAACTTGAAAAATAATGCCCAATATTCTAATCATTCATTTTGAAAATTTTATGATAAGCATCACACATGTCCAACACTTCTCTAAGAATTTTGACAACCCAACCCATTCTTGATCAGGGAAGTAGATAATTTTACTCCAAGTAGAACTACCCAAATCTCTCTTAGTAGTGGTTGAAAAATGATTTGAAAATGTCATGCCCAATTTTTTTCTTAATATATATTACTCAATAGTGTCTAAAAAGAGGCACTAAAATGCTCTAATATATTCCCATTTTTAGGTAAGGGATTGAATAACATGTTCCATTAATCACTCATCTCAAAAGAATAGTTTTACAAGAAACATGTGCAATAAGATTGTATATAACCAATACCATTTGATAATTGTATAAAAAACATATAACTATCATAAACTATTACATGTAAAGCCCTAGAGTAGGATATATATGTAGGAAACTAGCCATGCCTGAAGTGTTGTTTCACATTCTATAGATACCATCGTGTGAAGCTCAATGCACTATTTACTATTCTAGTAATAATCAATGTCATATCACATAAGAATGATAACATCATTTAAAGTTAAAAGCATAATTTTTGTAACTATAAGAAGTTTGGTGTATATATGTTTCCCTTATTTTTTATTTAACAAATGAATTTTGTTTAATATGTACAAAACTTAATAGATCTATTTAGATTGTAACATATGGCATTTAAGAATAAATATGAATGTAAATCATAATTGACTAAAATTGAGATTGAATTTGACATGTAACATATGCTAAAAATAATAAGTATAACCAACAACAAGATACTTAGCTTTTATGATTCTTGGTTGATTATAATGAATGTCTAACAATGGTTAGCATAAGACATGACTATGATAGATCATATCCAAAGGAAAGATCTCTAAATATTCTTGGACATGTTTGTGCTCCCTAGATAGTAGTGTAGGCTAGTCACATACATTGACTATAGAATTATTTGTGTCAACTATGGAAAATCTATATTGTTCCACTGCCCACCCTTGTGTTTTATGAGAGGGTGGATATATTGTGATCCTGTAGATGTCATGCATAAATAGTTGTTTTCCTTCTCATTGATTTGGAAAACCTAGGGGTACTTGTGAGAGCTAAAAACCTACAAAAATAGAGGGGAAGTGTAATGGGATGAACTACCCCCAATCAACCCCTTTGATGATTGAATGCTACTTACATATCTAAATAATTTGATGAGGGAATCAAGCCACACATATTTATCCAACTTAGATTGGTTGTGCAATTGTATTCCTTGAATATATGTATGATACTATAAATTTGGCTTTGATATTTGAAAATATTAGCTCTTGACATGATGTGAAAGGATTCAAAATTAGCTTGTGACTGTGCCAAGCTAGGAATAATGAATGGCATTTAATTTGTATTGATTATGAAATCTTTGAATAAATTCATTTATCCAGCATTAAAAAATATGTGGGAAGACCTACATGAATATTTTAAATTTATAAAGTAATTGTTAAATGACGTGGGGACAAGGCCACTCTAGGATGCAGACCTATCTGCTTAATGCGAAATTGATCTGGGAGATTATGGATAATTATCTTAAGACAAAAATAGTATAAGAGTGATATAGAGAGGTTTGAGCACTAACTTAGAAATTTTGTGTAGTTAACCCTAAATATAGATAAATTAAGGGTTCAAACCCACATATAGTATTGACAAAAAATTGAGCGGTCAGCCCCACATATAATAATGATAGAAAATTGAGGGGTCAACTTATATATAGATAAATGGATTAGAGTAATGAAAAATAAGAGTCAAGTAAGTTAATTTGTTTATGATGTGCCAATAACTAGTATTGTCAAATATCTATGACCAAATTTAGGTATCTACATATGCCCACTTTATTCTAGTAGTGAAATTTCTAGAGCAAAAGATAAGGAATAAACCTTAGTGTGTACAACACATTTTTTCTTGGGCAGGAAACTCTAACTATGCAGGGCATTCATTTTTAGCAACCCCTATAATAACACAAAGTATTCATTGTTCATATTTAAATCTTTGAAAAATTAAAAACTCTAAAATTTGAAAATTGAAAAGAGAGCAAGGAAGGATTACACTTATATTGAGATGAAACCATGTTACTCTATAACTTGTAAAATCATTTGAGAAGCATGCCTCCTTATCAAATAACTTTGAGAAACGGTTTCTCATGTTGATACATAGGTAAATTGAGAGTGATCAAGTCCTAATTTTGAATAACTAATCAAACCCTTGAGTTGGAAAGATGTATGCTGTAATTCACATGAATGTGAAGAAGTACCTAATGTTTTAGTCCAAAATAAGGTGGAATTATAATTGGTTCACCACAAGTGATTCCAAGGCCATTGATTTTCACTATACTTGGACACATATCACCCATAATAGAAAGGTGGAACCACACATTGGGTTCAGTAGAAGTAATGCCAAGGCCGTTGAGTGTCACTAGACTCGAACATACATTACCTATAATATAATGAATCACACCATTTCAAATGAATATAAATTATATTTGCATGATCAAAATAAAATAAATAATATTCAAGCCCCCATTATGTTATTAGTGCCAATAGATTTGAATTGAAACAAGCATTTCAATTGAATTTGTAGAATGTATTATATGTAAATATACATGAATCAATATCATGCCTTTTGACTTTGAAAAATTCACAAGTGTGCATGGATTAATATCTTTCCCTTTTGACATGGAAAATTTGTATTTATGTGCATGAACAAGTATCACTTATTTTCACTTTGAAAATTTATGTATACGTGCATGAATAAGTATCACACTCCCTAAATTTTATGTCAAATTATATAAAATTTCATGTATCTATATACTCAATGGTAACTATATATAAAACTTATAATTTTTTATCTTATAATTTTTTTACATATGCCCATACATATGCATTAAAATGTATGAATTTATACACAAGTCTTTGAAAAATGAGTGCATATGCATGTCATATACCACTAAATTTTTGAATCTTTGATACATTATACTCTATCATGAAATCTAATATTTTAATTACTTTGAATCTTTAAAATTTGTACTCTATCATAAAATTTGATTTTTGAATTACTTTGAATCTTTGAAACCTATATTTTTTCATTAAATGTGATTTTTTAATTACTTTGAATCTTTTAAACATGTAATCTAATTTTTATTTGAATCTTTGAAACATGTACTCTAATTTTTAAATTGTTTTGAATCTTTGAAACTTGTACTCTATCATAGCATTTAGTTTATCTACCCATAAAGGCTTAAATATCCAAGAGAAACCCACTATAATTCCCCACTTTTGAGGTGAGAGATGTATCCAACAAGTCACTCATCTCAAAAGAAGAGTTAACTCTAGCATGTGATAAAGTAGAATCATGTATAATCATGTCAACATGTGGAGAGTATGTCATCATATTAATTAAATTATCATTAAAAAATGTATAAAAATTATGTAATTCAAGTCATATAAGTGTCATTTATAGATATATATAACAATGAGGCATGTAGTAAAGTGACCATCTATGAATAAGACTACATAGTAAAATTACATGTTATGGATCATGCCACTACTAATCCTACTCAACAAGCACAAAGAGAACAAAAAACACAACACACAATGCCATGAAATGTTACACATAATTACAAAGGACACACATAATGGACATGTTTAAATGTCACACATACAATGAAAAATTGCACACATAGGGCTAATGGCCACAAGAAATTTGGACATGTTCAATTGTTGCATATACCAATGAAATATTGCATGCTAGGGCCAATGGCCATAAGTAATTCAACACATTAAAAATAAATACATACTAATAAAATATCACACACATAATGCCCAGGTCCACACATAATAAGTAAGTAATGTCTAGCCTATAATGTAAGAAAGTAAACAACATTGAAGGTGAATAGAAAAAGTGAAAAGTAGTCTACACCATCCATGTGTATCAATGCCATATCATAACAAATTAGCATATATATGTAGCATAATGTAAGATATGAGTAATTAGAAATACACTTGTAATCTATGTAGATAGAAATGATGGATATTTTATAGAAAGATATAACCCATGATAATGTAATTTGTAGAATAAGATGCCCTCAACATAAGCATGACCATTTGGTAGAATGGAATCTAACATATAAAAACCCATGTATAATATGTATATCTTGAATCACACTAATATACCTTATGAAATGCATAAATATTATGAAAATAATATTCTATCTATCAAAATATATGATAAATAACATATATATAAATAAGTAAACTAACAACTTATGTCATGCTTAGCTCTTAGTTTTTTTTATTTTGAAAGTATTTTATTTTCTTTGGATTTATGACATATTTGATTTTTTAAATATTTGAAATTTTGAAATATATGAATATTTTTATATTTTTGAAATATTTGAATAATTTTTAAAATAAATATCAGTTCAAATAGCAAGGCTTTGAATATAGAATAATGGGATGTGTTTGAACAATTCGTAACATGTGTCAAGGTTTAGTGTGCACTATATGTGTAGCATGGTCATGTGAAAAAAGTGACAACAATAAATATTCCCCCATTATATATATGAGTCACAATAATGTAGCTTAATGTTGTACATGGGATTTTTTTTTGTACACCTCCAATGGGAAAGATTGATGTGTGTTCATGTAGTATGTAGAGGTAAGAGTATGTAATCATGCAAGCTCAAATGGAAGCCAATGTATGTGTAGATAATCAATATGGAAGAATGAGAAAGTAGAGTGATATAAAATATGTATACAATATTCATTGTAGGGTGAATGTCATGGATGTTCTGATTGGAATAGATAATCAAGAGGCAAGGCCCAAGTAAAACAAAGGCAAGGGCTAATTGAAAGGTCTATGTAAGCATATGTGTGTCAAGATAAAAGAATAGAATGGGTAATAAAATCAAGAAAGGAACAAGAAGATATGTACAATATAATTTTTTCCTATCAATCGATGTGTTACATCATGTCTAGTACTCAACAAAAAACATTATATATTGACTAAGGATTAATGGATTATGGGCTATGTAGATTTGATGGACATATTTTACTATATTATTTCACTTATACTACTACATTTTTTATTCTAAACCTTTGTTCTTTAGTACTTTTATTTATTATAAAATGTATTAAAAGGAACTTTACATTTATATAACTTATCATGCTAGATATATTGGTATTCTTATCATTTATTATTAGTGATTTTACAGTTAAATGATATAAGTGGATTAACTACTTTTCTTGCCTAAGGTGGAAATAGGACATCTTTCACCCTCAATGAATGGAAATGAAGGAAAACATCATAGGAGAGAGGGTATCATATTGTGAATGTTAAAAGTGCACAAAACCTATCGATAACCACCATCGTGCACACACATTATGTTGTTTTATTGTTTAAATTTTTATTTTAGTTTGCACTAGGTGTTTTTGACTACATACCTTATATCAACATAGAGTGATTTCCTTAAGATTGAGTGTTATTGTTGTTTTATAATACATAAAAATACTTGTGTGTCTTGTTGAGTGATGACTTATCTTGCATGCATCCTTTTTAGTTGCCTTTGATCTTGTAGTTAGTGGAAACCTACTAGTTCATGTATTTGACCCTGCATATAAAAAAAAGACTGCCATGGCTCATTGGTAATGTATGGCTTAGACTTAGTCTATGTTTATTGTTTTTCTCATTATGAAAGGTGTGAAGTAAACCTTGTAGCATAATACCTTATTTTTTTATAACACTTTTGGTTTAATAACCACTTAGTGGTCTTGGATAAATTGTTGTTTAAGTAAAATAATCACGTGTTAAAAAACTTAGAAAAGGCTATAACAAGAATTTAAAACTTAACTTTATGGTATTTATTATTAAGGCCCCCACTTGGTAAATTAGGGAAAATAGAATTAGATATTGGAAAGACACTTTTTGTTGAAACTTTGATTTAATCCCACTAACCCTAGTCAAGAATGAGGACAAGCATGTGAGTAAAGTAAATTTAATGATTTGGCTTTCATTGTTATCAAGAGGTCAACATAACTTAGTTGGAAGTTTTAATGGAGAATTTTTTGGTCAAAAATATAAATGCGGACTTGACTTATACTTGTATCAAGCCCATTATTAGGGCATTGATAGAACTTGTATGAAATAATATCTTCAAGTTTGATGGCTGTAATAGAAGATGATGGGTAGTGTGTTAAATCAAACAATAATAGAGCTTGAGTTGCATGGACTAGGTAACATTTCAACAATATTAAAATAAGCATACAAGAAACATAAATATGGGGATTATTAAGAAATAAAAGGAGAAAAAATAGAGAGTGTAGCATTTTTTGTGGGAGAGGATTATAAAGAAGGGGAGTTGAACCAAAATGACATCGGAAGTTTTGGTTGATAATATTCATGATAACCAGGTAAGCATGATTTCCACAAATTAAATATGTTGTAATGGAGATATTTAAAGGAAAAATGGTTTTGGTTTTTATGAGTTTAAGTTCTTGTTTTGATTTATTGTACATCCTATTAAGGGTTGAGTTGTGTTCAATATCAGCCTAGCCATAGAGCATAGAGGACTTATAACTTGATGTTTAACCCTTCCTTGTATCAAAATGTAACCTGATTATTGGGTTATGTTGAATATTGGGTTATTTTTCAAGTATTGATTGAATATAATTTTCCTATTATTACACTCAATCACATGTGCCTAGGGGTAAGAGTACGCTCTCACCTGTAGGGCCATATGAGTGAGAAGATCAAGTAGAATGCTAAGGAGTTTCAAATTGATTTTGGGATTGTTAGTCTTTTTGATATGATCCCTTTCCATTATAAAACCAATTGTAGTAATCTTGTGGAGTAAACATAATGTGTGACAACCATAATTACACTCATATTATTATTAAATTTCACTATGCAGTTACCAACATTTGGAACAATGAATTTGGTTGGAGGTGTACTTCATGTTTTATATAGATTTATATTAGTAGATGGTTGTAGGCATAATGACATGTTGGTACATAGGATTGTACATAACATAAGTTGGATTTAATGCATGTATATAAGTTTAAAATGGATGTCATGCATGTCTATAGGTGTAAGATGGATTTAATGCATGGTTATAGGTGAAAATGGAAGAATGTAAATTAATAATTACGTGTAATCAAAAGTTATTGGAATGTTTGAATTTTGTGAATGTAGTTTAGGATTGAAATTTACATTTTTGTAAAATTTTAATAAACGTTAATGTATTTCATTAGAGTGATTATTGGATCCATTTAAAAACATAACTAGGACATATTTTTCCATCATTTTATAACTTATTTAAACTATCAAAGCCTAGCCTTGATAGAACAATATTTGGAATTTGAATAAGATACATAATAAGCTATGAGTGGTTAATATTATGGTGTTAGACTCTTAAAATTATGTGTGTTAAAGGTAAATTTCACATTCAGGGTTACAAGGATCCATGAGTTTTTAAGATT
Organism: Torreya grandis; assembly: GCA_037957365.1. Taxonomy (NCBI): domain Eukaryota; kingdom Viridiplantae; phylum Streptophyta; class Pinopsida; order Cupressales; family Taxaceae; genus Torreya; species Torreya grandis. Next base: position 5,501,918 of record JARHVA010000426.1, on the reverse strand, counting down.
TGCAAGGGACCAACCAAATTACAACAAAATTATTGCTATTGAGTTCATTTCTTGACTTCGTAATTATGTATAACATCACAATGTAAATAATTAGTGAATTATAAAATGTGTAAAATGTTTATCATATTAATCTTGTTTGAATAAATACGTGGTTAGTAAATGGTTATGTATATGTATCTTGTTTGAATAGAATACTTGGTTAGTAACTGGTTATGCATATGTATCTTGCATTGATAAAAAACCTAGTTAGTGAATTAATTTAGATTTTTTTTATTAATGAGAAGTGACTTGCAATAAAATATGGTATTTAATAAGCCTAAACATGAAGTTAATACCCAGTTCCAAAACCTAAAGGAGTCTATTTTATATATATATTTTGTTTAAAGCCTTGTAATATATTCTTATTTTTAGATTATAGGTGTGAAAAGACTAAATTTTTGAGGCCATGTGGAATTTAGTACATTTTTTGTTTTATTACTATGTAATATAAAGACATTTTGTGTCATGAGTTAAATTTCATTTTTCCCCATTAAAAGAAGATAGGTGTTAGATATGAAGCCTAACTATGAACACTCACCTTCAGTTAACATGATGGAAGTGAAAAATGATTAGAAGAGAGTATATATGACATGGATAATGACTCAGATGTAAAAATTTGATAATACTACAAAAATATTTGGCCAAATTAGTGTTACAAATGTATACAATTTCAGTCCATAGTACATTCTTGTTTGCATGCTTGCTTGAAGTCATATTAGATACATGTGTACCTAGGGTCTGTATGAATAGATATGTGTAAATAATGATTGTACTACATATATGATTCTTAGATGCTTCTAGATACTTGCATCATCATTATCTACCCCTTTGTGAAAACCAAGGCCACTCCTAGTGGGGAGGTGTGTGGGAGACTGGTAATCTATGATTGGAGGTAAATCACCTATATGATGCTCTTCCTCCCTACAACTAGATCCAAACTCATTATGAAATATATACTCATGGATAATACCTGATTGTGAGCTCATTCATGGAAACTATTTTGTACAGTTGAACCATTGTACTTGAGATTATTCTATATAGTTATATTACACATCAATAAACATAATTATGTATGCACATTCATTAATTAACCATTATTATGAAATATAACAACAACCATAATTAGTGAATGTGGATAAATGGGTATACACTGGTATTCCATTATGGTACAATTGTTTATTTATTTTTGAATTATTGTATAAGACTTGTTTGTAAGATGAGCTATTGTATCTTATTTGTGAAAATGTAAACAACCATGTAATCTCATGAGTTGTTACATCTTTCAAAATTCTATAAAGGTTATTGCTAATTTGTGCACATGATTTTAGTTATGAAATTTATATTAAATTATACAGCTACATTACTTATAATAGTATTTTGATATGAGTTAAGTTGATTTTTTATAAGAAAAAAATGTTGGTACATTGTGAGTAATAGTTAATTAAACTAACAATGGTTAGTAGATTTGATTAAACCAAAGAAAAAAATTGTGAACTTTATGTTTGTAAATCAACTAGGATTTAACACAATGTTCCCATCAATAAAATGCCCCCATATAGGTCTTGTATCAAATTAGTTAATGGATACTTTTTGTGAGAAAGTATAGGTATACCACCACTAATTTCCATCATATGTTGAATCCTTCACTATATAATTGTTTATAAAATCATTAATCTACTTAATTTTATATTTATTTTACCAATCCTCAATATTATCATGATCATAATCATAATCATCCTCTTCATATTGTGATTTTGATATACCACTCTTATCATCTATTCCATATGTATATGTAAAACCAACCAACTCATATATGTACATTATATTACTAGATTATTGTTACTCTTGAGTATGTTCACCATTATCAAGATCTTGTATTTCATTCATAATTAGAGAAGAATTAGGTATCATTGTTTGAATACTAGGAAGAGAAATGGTTTCACTTTTGAATTCATGACTTAGAAATGTAGTCAGTTTTTTTTAGAATTTCCATTATCACGTTCTTATATTCATGAAATAGATATAGTGTTTAAATCCTTAGAAAACACATTTGTACCATTCACCTTTTTAGGAAGATATTTCTTTTGAAACTTCTTCATGATAAATCATTTCTTAAGGATGCTTCCTTGTTTATCCTGAGTTGTTTTTTGAAACTTATCTTTTGGTAATTTATATTTTAGTAGATTTTATTTCAAATTTTTTCCTTTTGTGTATCTAATTGTTCCATTTGAAATCTTTCTAACTCTAATTTTACCTTTTTTAACCTTTTTTGTTATGAGTTTGCCTTTTTTAACCTTTCTTGTTCTATATATTCCTTTTTTTCTTGTTTAAATTATTCCTTATGAGATGAAATCATAGTGTGAGTGGGTTATTTGATTCATTTATCTAGTTTAGGATCACCATTATCATTGATACTTTATATTTTATTCTTTAAAGCCCAATAATTATCCATATGGTGCACATGTATTTTATGATATGCATAATAGAATTTTGATTTCCTTAGAGTATGCATAGGATATAATGTGATAAACTTATATCATTTTATTTCTCTTCGAAGCTCACCTAAACTCTTATTAGCATCACTAGTTGTAGATTACCCTATTTTGGCTTCCAATCTTGATATGCATCATTTTTAGGCCCAATTTTTTTTGATAAAAATGTAGATATATGATTAACATTGAAAGGATTTAGATTCTTTTGTATACATGATCTTATTTTTAATTGATGTGATCATTGCATTGAAATATTGATTTTTTGTTTGAAAATATTTTATAGATGCTTTCATAGTGATTATTTGATTTCAAAGGGCTTTAAAAACACAATTTTTAGGTACTTCTAATTGAATATGCATATAAACACCATCATGAGGATGTGTGAGAGGGTTGAAGGACATATTAGTTACATTCATTTTGCACTATATGGTCAGACACTTGGGATTCCATAGACATATAAGATGTATTTGTTATTATTACGGGTAAAATGTGTTTTTTTGAAAGGGCCCAAACCCTTTACAATAAATAACTATAGATAAGATTAAGACAAATAAATAGGAGTCCGTAAACCTAATAAAAAGATTGGAACCAAAAAAATAAGATAAAAGGACGATAAATAATAGAAAACCTATAATAGAACTACTAAAACAACATTAAAATAATAAGATTTGTCTACTAGTGAAGAGAGACCATTTAGAGCAACTGTAGTGGCCTTCGATAAATTCATCCTCAAGATCCTCATCAATATCATCTTAATTCTTCTTTCAAGTTCTTATTCTCTTGTTAGGGCTAGTTTGAGCTGAAGGATTTTTTACTTTTCCTTAACCATTCATATTTTTTTTATGGTGGTTCTTCTTATGTTTATTACCTTAACAAGATTTTCATTTATAGAGTTGAGATTTTTTTTAATTTATTAGTTTTGGACTTAAGGTAGGAGTAATCCTCCTTTAGGTGGAAAATCTCTTACAGTGTGTTTTATTATTCTTTATCGAAATACATGTCCATAGAAAAGGAAACCAAATCTACATAAATTTATTAATTAAGAACATAAATTTTAGCCTTAATCCTATTATTTTCACTAAAAACCATTTTAGTCTGATCACATATAAGTTGGATTCATTTTTCTAAACTATCAATCCTATTATGAAGGTCTACAACAAATGCCAGAATCCCTTTCTTGAATTAGTTAACACCTTTTAGGGATGGGAGTTGGGATTGAAATTTTGGCTGTGAGATGGATTTGTTTCAAATTGTGAGTCCTTGTCACCATTAATAATCTCAAAAAAATTATCATGGTTGAGCTTGAAAAAATATACTTCCAATATAAGCCTACTTTTAGCTAGGTTAGGCTTCAATTTACTGGGAAAGAATTTAAATTTGGATTAGAGTTAAGGGGTTTCTAAATCATAAGCTTATTCCCTTTTTTTGAATTAGACCCCACCTCACCCTTACCTTGTTTTTGGTTATAGGCCAGTGGAATTTTGGTTTTAATAAGTATCAAGCTTTACTAAGTCTTTATCTATCCTTGGAAGGAAGGGGGTTAAGCGTCTCCATATATAATTTATAAAACCATTTATATAAATTTGACATAAGGTATATATTAATAAGATAAATCTTAAGGATGGCATATTTGAATAACAAATAAATATGGGCTTCATAGATGGGGATTTTTCCCTAAGTAAGCTGAATATTCATAACAGAGTTTTCAAGAGATATGAATAGGAAAAAAAGGATACTTACCAATCTCCTATGCATAAAGTGGTTCAGGAGGGAAAATTGGTAGGAGTATAGTCTTTTGTATCAACCTTATTAAGTAATATACTTCATTATTTTCAAGCTAACTTCAACCCAGGGGTCTGATAGAGAAAATTTGAGAATGCCATCCTAGAATTTATGAATTTTCTATTTGTCTTTAAAAAACAAATTGATTTATTCATTCTTTCTTTTTATATCCTTAAAAACATTTAGGCCTTTTATAGACATACATGTGACTCTAGATATTTTATCTTTACTAACCTCTAGAGACACACCTCTCATAGAAATTGTACTTATTTGTCATGTTCTTGCAAAGTTTATAAACAATGTTGGATCATGCCATTTAATTATCTCCATGTAATTTTAAAACTCTCCATTCCTTAGGAAATGCCATATTGTAGTGTTTATCTTTATTCCTTCATAATATGAAGATTATATTCTAATTATGTCACCTCCCATGAGCTCAACATTTGAAAGAAACTTGAAGATTGATCTGGCTTGATCATAATTATTCCTATAGAGATAACAAGGTTGACTAGGGGGGATGAAAGTGGGTTGGATAAGTTTGAAACTTTTATATGTGTGAATGAAATGGTAGGAACATAGTCTTTTGTATCAACCTTCTTAAGTAATATACTTCATTATTTTTAAGCTAACTTCACCACAGAGGTCTAGTAGAGAAAAATTGAGAATGCCATCCTAAAATTTATGAATTTTATATTTATCTTAAAAAACACTTGATTTATTCATTATTTATCTTTCTATCCTTAAAAATATTTAGGCATTTTATAGACATACATGTGAATCTAAATATGTTATCTTCACTAACCTATAGGGACACACCTCTCATAAAAATTGTACTTATTTTTCATGTCCTTGCAAAGTTTATAAACAACATTGGAGCATGTCATTTAATTCTCTCCATGTAGTTTTCCAACTCTCCTTTCCTTAGAATATGCCATATTGTAGTGTTTATCCTTAATTATTTACAAGATGAAGGTTCAATTCTAACTCTGTCACCTACCATGAGCTTAAGATTTGAAAGGAACTTGAAGACTGATCTAGCTTTTTGAGAATTCCTCCTATAAAGATAACAAGGCTAACTAGGGGGAATGAAAGTGGGCTGGATAAGTATGACACTTTTATATGTGTGAATGAAATGGTAGGAGTTAAGTCTTTTGTATCAACCTTATTGAGTAATATACTTCATGATTTACAAGCTAATTTTACCTCTAGGGTCTAGTAGAGAAAATTTAAGAATGCCATCCTAGAATTTATGAATTTTCTATTTGTTTTTAAAAAGCAACTTGATTTATTCATTCTTACTCTTTATATCCTTAAAAATATTTAGGCCTTTTTATAGACACACATGTGACTCTAGATATGTTATCTTCACTAACCTCTAGGGACACACCTCTCATAGAAATTGTACTTATTTTTCATGTCCTTACAAAGTTTATAAACAACATTGGATCATGTCATTTAATTCTCTCTATGAAATTTTACAATTCTCCCTTCCTCAAGATATGCCATATTTTAGTGTTTCTCTTTACTCCTTCACAAGATGAAGGTTCAATTCTAAATCTATCACCTCCCATGAACTCAAGATTTGAAATGAACTTGAAGATTGATCTAGGTTGTTGAGAATTCCTCCTATAGAGATAACAAGGTTGACTAGGGGGAATGAAAGTGGGTTGGAATAGTTTGACACTTTTGTATGTGTGAATGGAATGAATATAAGAATAAATAAATCCATCATATTGCAAAAAATAATTGTTCACATTCAGTCAAATGCTCATTACATGGTGAAAAATCCCACATGTCTAATTATAACTAAACTTGTAATGAATGCTAGTAATGATTTGAAACATAAAACACATGAAGTGGAAAAGACCCTAAGGAAATGGTGATAATTACCAAGGGATACAAGGTATATATACAAATTAACTTCAAAAACTTAAACTTAGATAAGAATATTTCTAAAAATGTGATGAAAACAAGGTTGAGAAAAGGGGATCCAAGAAATAATAAGGCCATGGTCTTATTCAATAGCTTTCTCATTAAGAATAATGGTGATAGATTGAGGTGGAACATTGATATAACCCAACTTAACAAATCTCAAATTTGAGATACCTAAATTATCAAACTAGTTAGCACACCTTTTACCTTCTTTGTAAATGTGATAAAAAGAAACCTCTTCAAAGAATTGTAAAAGACTCAGGGCATCAAATACCAAGTTTATAATTGTCTAACTATGGGGTTTTAGATTTTAAGGATAATTAATAGTATCAAGAGATTCCCCTTTGACTACGAGGTATTTGATATTCATTGTTAGAAAGTTAGATCCCCTAGCAAATAGCTTTGGCTTCAAAAAAATGATTAGATTGAACCCCAAGAGGTTACACATAAGATTCCAAGAAAATTCCATTACAATATAATAGTATTCTCTTTGGAGGTGCCATCAAAATCTAGTTTAACCTATGAGGCGGGGGATAAGAGCATTTGATAGAACTCCTATCAACCTTATTGCTACCTTTATTTACTTCTTTCGAGATGTTTAAGTCCCACTAAGGGCTTACATTTTTTTCTCTTCCTTCACCTTTCTTATTTTACCACCTTTTGATGTAATAAAGTTATCTTTTATAGTAGCCATTGTATTTAATCCCACTCTATTGACACAAGTTTTATTATTCAAAAAGATCATGGAGTTTATTTCCATCCAAATACCCCAAAACATATGAAGTATTTATAGCTTCCAAAGCTTTCTTGGGATAGAGCTTGAGAAGGGGGAATGCCAATGAATGATGAGACCAAAGATAATATTTAGCCTAACCCAAGGAAATTCAAAATTAGAAATAATTAAATTAAGAACCATGCTTGTAAAGGGACAATTAATAAAGAGGTGCTAGATTGATTCAACATCTCTTTCACATAGGGTACATATGTTAAGGATCATGAGCCCTCTTTTAGTTAAACTATCTTTAGTGAAGATATTGTTATGGGATAACAACCAATAGAAAAGATTAAGTTTAGGTATGATTTATTTATCTAAATGATATCACAAAGAAAACCATCTAGGTAAAAATTCAACTAAAGGAAATACCATGATTTAACACTATATATTCCATCTAGTGAGGGCAACCAAACCAGTTCATATTCTCTAGGAAATTTATAGATATGGATGCCTTTAATTCCTTCATTAAGGGATATTAAAATGATAAAATCCTATAGATAAGTTGAGGCAAGCATTAATTTTTTTCAATATTTATCATAAGCATTTGAAATACACAATTACAAGGGGGTTAATAATGTTAGTATGTAATCAAAACAAAATATTCACAACCTAAATCTAAGTGTGAGTCCTCAGATTAGGCAAGGTCAAGAAAGAGATAAAAAATCTAAATGGAAGATAAATAACACAATTATACCTCCCCATTTAGATCTCTCCTTCTTGTTAGAATTCAAATGTGGATGTGCTCAGAGTATAGTTATAAGTCTTGGTGGATGCACTAGATGAACTAACAATGTAAGCCCCTTCTAAAGTGATGATCTTGATGTTGGATATCTCTCTAAATTGGTATAAATTTGTTAGATAGTCAATACTCACTAATAATGAGGGGTAATCCTCTATTTATAGGTTTTATGGACTGATGTGGATTGTTGGATGAGATTGAAGATCAATGGATGAGGATGACTCCTCATGAAAATATTGGATGGTGGAATACATGTGGATTATTTTATTAGATAGTGGAGAATAAAGGATTATTAAATTTGATAGTGGAGAATCATGTGGATTATTTAATTAGATAGTGGAGAATAAAGGATTGTTAAATTTGATAGTGGGAAACATGGATTGTGGGAGACATGGATTATTTTTAGATAATGGGAATGAGTGGGATTTGAGGTGGATTATTAAATTAAAAAATGGAATAAAGTGGAAGATGATGTCATGATGTGAGGATTATTTTATTTTTAGATTTTAATAAATTGTAGATATTTAAAATCCATGGAATTTTTGATTAGGGAAGGATTAGTCAATTAATTTGGATTAATTAACTAATGGAAAAGGATGTGAATTTTATGGGATTGGATGTGGTTATGAAAGAGAATATTAATTGGCTAGGTGGAATGAATAGTTAAGGCTAGGGATGTTAGTGGGGATAAAAGATTGACTAGGGTTTTAGGGATGATGTTAGCATAAATTAGTAAAAGGATTAAAATCGACACAAAGTGTCTAATTTTAAGTGTCTACATTTTCCCCCTCCTTAAAATGGAACTACCCCCTAATAATAAGTTTTCAAATAAATAATAATCTAAAGAAAAAGGTAGATGAAAAATTAGATGATGACAATGAAGAATGTGATGGATGATGCCCCCTTGAGAGGGAATATAAGGGTAAAAGACACATATGGACTCTCAAAAAATAGAGGAAGAAGTTATAATGGAACCATGAATGGGTGGGTGATAAAGAAAGAGGGGTTGAGATGCAGGATAAATGATGATTATGATATGATAAGGATTAGTGGATAATATTAACCCTCTTGATCTAATGCTTGCATGTGTCAATGTTTGATAAAGATGAATTAATTTTCCCCAAGTAGGGCAGATGTGGGAAGGAAAGTTCTTGAAGGAAGATGCATGGTTTGACTTTCCCCAAGTATGGTAAATGTGGGAAAAATATCCTTAAAGGTTGTAGTTTTGATTTTGGGAATGATCTATCCCAATGATGAAGTTTCACATTTGACTTGCCCTAAGTAGAGTGAAAGTAATAAGTTTGTATTGGATGAATAACTAATTAATTGATTGATTTTCAAGCATAGATCAATGATTTAATCTACTACATAGATTAAATGATGAGATGGATGACACTGATAGAGGATTAAGATATGATAGGTTGATGAAAACATGTGAGCTAATGGCACAATTTTTTTTTAAAGAATGAAGAGACTATAAAAAATGAGCATACAAAGATGCCCAAAGTGATGAAATAATGATGTGATTATATTTGGAGATAATTTGGAATGGAATTGGGAATGAAGAGTGGGAAGGAAGGATGGGAAGGAAGAATGGCTGAGTTGACCTCAAAAACCACATGTAATCGAGTGCTACCTACATAGTCCAAATAGACCTCAAGATATTGTAGTTATTACTGTAGGGAAGAATGATTATAAATGTTATAAATGAATGGATAATAAGAACCCAAGGATGATAGTAACTCACTTGAGCTGATGCTTATTTTCTTTAATCTTCAATGATGATAGATGATTTTGAAAGCATGGGTAAGTGTGTTAAGTGATTTCAAATAAGGGTATATGACATGTGAGCTTGCTAATGGATATAAAATGCTTGATAGGTTAGAATATGATGCCCACTTAGAGGTTTAAATGATGTTTTGGGGGATAATGATGTGGATGGGTATGGTTCAATAGGGTGAAACCAATCTTTGCCACCTATGTTTAAGGTTATGCAATCAATCCTGTAATAGTGGATTAAGATGAAAAGTGATGGAAATCAGCCTTGATGTTAGGTGAAAAATGGGAAAAATATAGAAAGGAGAATAAGTTACCATGTACAACATGTAAAAACATTGAAATCCAAGAAAAGTGTGTGCATCAAATAGTGAACTTGATAACATTTTATGTATTAAAGCAAGATAGTGGAAGAGGTAAGCATACATGGAGATGCAAGTGGGAGTAATTCAAGCTAGTTACCATACACTTAAGGATGATGATCTTGAATGCCACTAGATTAATTCAATGTGTAGCTATTATTAGGGAGTCAACTAGGATATTTGGATCAAGTGCATGTATGGCTCCAATGAGTAAAAGACAAGAAAATATATAAATGTTTACTAAAAGTGAATGAAATCACAAATGAGAATAATTACAAAATCACATAGGAAAATATCCAACACTCCATGTAGAATAGATCACCAAGAAATTTACAAATGGGAGAGAAAGTTACTAACTCCTTCACAAAGGGCCTAGAATAGGCATGCAACTCCTATGATAGAATAATCAAAGAGTAACTTCTATGATGGAAATACACCTAAGTGAGCTAAATCAAGTTTAGGAATAAACCTGATAAAATGAAAATAAATACCCTAAACTAACACCCCCCATAAGCATAGCTTAGGCAGGTAAAATAAATGGGTCCCAACAAAAAGGCTTGATGAGGTACCCATGTAAAAAAAAATATATCATAAAGTGGAGAAAAGGAGAAACCTATGGGAACCACCCCTCCCCCCTGACCCACAAAAAAATAGATAAAATAAGAAGAGAAATAATGCATGATCTAAGGACATTGATCACAATAAAAAAATCATCCACAAGTGAGAGTAACAAAGCAAAAATAGAGAAGAGATAAGAAGTCTCCATAGAATATTCTTAAGCTACCTACAATAGATCTCACAAAATGTGAATGCCATTGATGAGATCCTCTGCCTGAATATTAAAGAATATCCATCCCATATAATAATGTTTCTTCTTTTTTCCAAAGGAATACCATGAGGTGTGTACTAAAATTCTACCCATTCCATGAAGGAGTATGAAGGCAACAATAAGAATATATCTGAAAGAGGTTAGAAAACAAGGTGTGACATAGGTTTGGAAATATCATGCAAAATAACTGGATGTAATGCCAATGATGTGAACTTATCAAAATAAGGACATGGAACATTCACTATAAAAATTCCCATGTGAAGAGGAGATCTTGGCTCAACAACCATCAAAATTGAAGAAGATACCATAGATGAAGCACACAGATTTGTAATATGAATATCCACAAGAACATTTGAGTCATCAAAGCTCTCAATGGGTGAATTTACAATGGAAACAATAGAATCCTATAAAGTAAAATATTGTGAAGGATATGTAAGAGTAACCTCTTGAAGAGGGATGGAAGTAGAATCTACAATAGGATTGTTGAGGTTAAGAAAAATGTGGTCTTGTAGTGGTGGCTCAATAGAAGGAAGAACACATCCACCATGAATGTGTCATCATAAAAAATATGGGTAGGAGGAGGGAGTAAAATAATCCTTGAATAGATGATAGGAAGAGGAGGTGGAATGATCTATATCTCAATAAGATCTCCAAAAAGAGATTGCAGTATGGTCTAAATAGTGCAAGGAGATAATGTATGTTTCACATGGCAATGAAGATCCATGGAAACATGTAATAGTAAGGTACTAAGAACCTTATGAAAAGTGTTATCCCACTTATTATACTAACTTGAGTCAATAGGGGAAGGAATATATCCATCTAATAATGGAGTATGATTATTTTTTGTGAGCGAGTGTTCCATATATGCATGCTAATAAGCATAGTTGTTCTTTCCAAGAAGAACTACTGGTGTAGAATCAAATCTCCTCATATGTTTGTATCTCTCTAGTATATTAAACATGACTAAGAGTAGAGATATCAAAGAAGTGCAATGAGAAAAACACTACACAAGTGACAATGCATGCTCAATGAATAGATGTTAGGCTCTAATGATAATGCATCCAAGAATGCGAGAGCAATTTATGTAAAAGAAACCAAAGTGGCACACAAAGTAATAAAAAATGTGCATGTGCATATGAGATAAGAGAGAAAATAAGGCCCAAAATAACCCATCTAAGACAATTAGCAATGACCCCCTTATGTTTGCAAGTAATACAACATGCTCAAATGTATAGATGTCAGACTCAACCAATAATGTGTCTAAATAGGTAAGATCAAACATTGCACAAGTTCCAATGTATAGATTAGAAAATGGATGTTAGACATAATTGATAATGCATCCAAATGTGAGCAATTAGTGTAGTTGACACCAAAATTGGCACAAGTGAAAAAATAAACATGTGAAATAAGAGGACATTAGGTTTTGTTGATAATGCATCTATGTACAAAATTAAAAAGTGGGCCAACAAGGAGAGAAGGAGAAGAAAGTTTTGTTTTCTTGTGAGGGGATTTGACCACCTACCAAACTAGGCTTCACCTTCTATCTTTGTTAGGTGAAATATGAGAGGAGTGATATGACCAAGAAACAAGAAAACTTATAATATCTTCCAGAATATATCTCTATAATATATTATTTTTATATTAAAATATCAAAAAATAATTTGTCGACCATTAATAAAGTGCCCTAAATAAAATCCCTCACAATGTCAATATCACCCACATTTACAATTTCACCCCAATTCTTTTTAAAAAAATCAACTTTGAATCATACTATAACTTTAATGATTTTGAAGATCATAAAACATATTTACAAATAATATATTATACTTTAATGACATTTTGAAGCTTATAAAGTGAGTTGACTTTTGGTTTGACAAGTATTCAAAACATATTTGATTACCATAAACTTTTTAAACTCACCAAAACCATGCAAATATTTATCAAAACCACTAATAAAATAGGAATACTATGAATTTGGTATAAAGTGGTTTTTAACACTTCTAATTAAAAAATAATCAAAGACAAAAAAACATGGGTTTAAATAATTGCATAAGGTTTGAAGAGATCAAAAGAACATTGAATACCTTGTAGGGAGCTCAGGTGAGATAGGGTTTACCATTGAATAACAAGTTTATAGTATTGAGACCATTGGAGGGTCATGATTTGCCATGAAATCCATCACCAGTTCAAAAAATTTTGAAATACCACCTTGATACCACTACTCTTAGATTGTAAAATGCCACAAATGTGGTTTGGTGAAGCAAACAATGAGTGAAGGCTACAAAAGAGTCTATGAGCTTAGCATGCAATTAATATGACACATGGTGAGGCCATACCACCATGCACAATGTGAGGATTAGGAGGAGGTTGAGGGATACTATAGGAACTCCAAGACAACAAACCCAATTGATGGTGATTCCTCCATAGAATAAAACTATCATTTTATGACACCATAACTATTACATGAGGTAATTTAGATTCTAGGTGATGAAATATCATATGGCCATGTGTAGAATGACAATGAACAAGTTGATTATAGCAAGTAATTTAAGGAATTGGTAGGTTCATAAGACAAAAAATGAGAGTTGAAAACTATAGGAGTGTAGTAGACTACATGAAGCTTCAATGACATAGCAAGAGGTTTTGATCAACTCAAAAAACACATCATCCTATGGAGGTGCATAGAGTAAAAGCTTGAAACGTCAAACCCAAGGCTATGGAACCAACACAAATGACATTGACTACACTAGCCAGGTCATGTAAACCCTAAAATAGATCATGAACTTACATGAATAGGTGTTTATTATGATTTAAATGAGAAGGAGGATGTCTGGTATATAAATCTTAGTTATCCAAAGCAAATAAAGGAGTATATACCAATAGATAAAACTCCAACAATGACGTAAGGAGGAAAGTAAGAAAATAACCCTTTTTTACAAATAATGAAATCTCATAATTTCAAAATAAAACTAATAATAGATTAAAACTAGACATGCAAATACCAGTATGGTCCTTTGATACCATATCAAGGAGTCCACTAAGATTTATTTTCAAGAAAATACATGGGTCCAATGAGTAAAATACAAGTAAATGCATAAACATTTATTGAAAGTGAATGAAACCAAAAATGAGAATAATTTTAAAAGCACATAGATGAATATCAAACAGTCTATGTAGAATAACTCACCAAGAGATCTATAAATGGGAGATAAAGGTAGTAACTCCTCCATAAAGGGCCTAGAATAGGCATGTAATTCCTATGATAGAATAATCAAAGAGTAACTCCTACGATGAAAGTAAACCTAATCAAACTAAATCAAGTGTAGGAATAAACCTAATAAAAGTAAAATAAATACCCTACACTAAAAGCTATCAATCGATGTTAATACTGATGTTGAGAGACATGAAGGAGGAGGAATAAGACAATGAGGTCAGAGAAAAAGATTATGAAGGAATATGAGACAAGGATAAAGAGGATGATGGAGATGAAGAACTATGTAAGTGTTAATGTGAGTGTTGACACAAATAATAAAAGGGTAGTGAAAAATAAGAGTGCTTAAAAAATAAGAGGACAAGGGGAATGCAAAACATGAATTCTTACATAGATAAAAATAAAAGGGTAATGCAAAGGATGAGTGTTTACACAAATACGAATAAAAATTTAGTGAAAATCATGAGTGATTACATACATAAGAAGAAAAGGTAAATTACAAAAGGCTTATTAAAGGATAAAGACCCTTAAAGGTGATATTTTTGAGAATACAAAATTTTATGAAAAAGGTCATCAAAGATGTGGAAAAGGAGAACCATGATGCACCCTCTTAGAGAGGAGAAAAAATACAAGATGAAAAATATGGAAAATATTAAATGGAACATAGAAATGGAATGAAAGTCTTAGACTCATCATAGTTTTAACTATTGCAATCCTTGCGAGAGTAAGGAAAAATATAGAAGATGAGGTATATAAGGTGGTAGTGAAGAAAAGGTAGATTGGGGGATTGAAAAATAATACAAAGAAATGCTTGATGTTATGTAGGGGAACAACATGATGGGGGATTTTATAAATGGAAAGAATGATGAAGAGGGTACAACAATAGGCCAAGGAAAATATGGGATGGAGAGGATGATGGAAGAGGATGTAAGATAGGGAGGAGAGGGATGCAAAAGAGTGGAGGGAAGGAAAAGAGTATGAAGAATCAGGTGGCAATGTAATCAAATAAGTGTTGATAAGGGAAGTGATGATAGGTGAGGGAATGAACAATGAAGAGGATCAAATGGTGGTTTTGGAGATGATAAAGGAGGTATATTAGTAAAAGGGGTGAATAAAAATGGGGTGTGGTGGAGGATTTATGGAATGGGAGGTGTGACACAAGGATGATTATTAATCATCTTGTTAAAATATATTGACAAGATGGATGGGTGATTAAAAGATATTTACAAGTTGAAGGGGATGTGTAAATGGGTAGTGATGGAGTGGAAAATTTAATGTGGAGGAGGATTGGGATGAGAATGATAATTGTAATGGTGGCCTGGATGACCTCAAAAGTGCCATGTGACTAAGTGTTTCCTAAATAGTCTGAATAGACCTCAAGCTAATGTAGTTTTCCCAAAAAGGGAGGAATAGGATGAGAAATTATGTTAGGTTAGATCATGAGAGTTTATGAGATAAATGTCTTAGAATAATTTAGAGCTCCTTGGTGGATGACTCCCCAGTGAGAGGGCATGCAAGGATGAATATTAGGCAAGAATAATCAATTGGAAGAAATGGATGTTAAAAAGAAGAACAATAACAATTATGGTAGTGATGGCTAAGATGAATTCATAAATGCCATGTGACTGAGTGCTACTTACATAGTCTAAATAGACCTCAGGCCAATGTAGTTCTCCTAAAAAGGGAAGAATATGATGAGAAAATGATGAAAAATGAAAATATAATTCGGTTGAAAAATGGATAATATGATTGATTTTGGAAAATTTATTAAGAGATGAATAAAATTTTCAAGGGGATATACTTTTAGTTTAGTGTTTCCACCAAAATTTTGTAACTTGATTTTTAATATTGCACATGATAGTATGCACCATGATATAAAATACCATAATTACCTAGTCATAATGTACATAAGGACTGACCCCCAACCCAACCAACAAATGGAAATAACACACCATGATATAGACAGATCATGATGTCATTGTTATCATATGTTGATGGATGGACTCAAGTATAAGCACATATTAGGAGGCACCATGATATATAAAAACCATGATGACACCATGGATTCAAATAGACTGAGTCAAGGCATAATAGGAAAATTAAACAATCAATAAATTAGTGAAACAGACACAAACTTGAAAACAAAAGCAACAAAAAGCATATTTTTGATAATAAAGTCAAAGTCCACATGTGAAGGATTGATAAAATTGATAACTAGATGGTGTCCCCAAGTAAGGATACATGCAAGGGGATTGGATTTTTGGAGAAATATCTTGAGGGTTGTAGACATGATTTGATTAAGGATTCCAACCAAACTTAATACACAATAAATGTTTTATAATTTTGTGGCTTTATATCTTTGGTAGAGACTTTTAGTCTTTTTTGAGTTTTTAGTATTTTTATGAAATTTTTTATTTTTTTAGATGTTTATGAATTTTTTAAATGTTTCTAATTTTTTGATGTTTAGGATTTTTGGAATAATACATGTACATGAATATTATGCAAGTGGGATGTATAAGGAAACATAAACAAATGTACAAAGAAACATCTAATAAAGGAAAACAATCTTAGGTAGGGGTTCAACAATAAATAAGCATCTTCGATGATTACCATTTGATTAAAAATAAGGGTGCAAAAGAAGTGATGTGGGATGCATAAAGGACTAGATTGGAGCTAAAATAATTTCTTTAAGGACTATCAATCAAGAAAGCCATGATTTACTAATCCAATATTTTGCTTGAAAATATATGCTACTATGATGACCAATCTGAATTACTTACAAAAATATGTTGATGATGACCAACATTGAACTGTTTGATGGATCCACTTGTAATAATTATAGAAAATAATAAGATTAGGACAATAATAGGACATGGGGAAAGGACAAGAATTAACATGGGAATGAAAATTAGATGAAAGGGAAACATGGAAAGAACATAGAAGGGGTGCCCCTAAGTAGGGGCACTCATAGACATTGGTTAGTCAAATTCAATCATGAAAGCACTTAAGATGCATAATATTCATGGGATAATCAAGATATTTCCCATATTTTGTATCCAGTCTATATGATTTAGAATCATTAGCAGTGATGATGAACAAACCCAACTAATTAGGTTCAAACTTGCCTTTCTTTTCATGGTCCACATTAGTATTTTTTTTAATTTTCTTTGAGAAAAAGGTCACCAAATTAAAATTCTCTAGAAATGACACATTTATTATAGCTATGATATAGCTAATTATGATATACTTTGAGGTGGTTAAAACCAGCTAACCATTTCTCATCCAAGAGTTCTAGTGCTTATAATTGAGTTACTCTTTACTCCTCATCATCAATGATATACTATAATGAAATACACAAAGAACTCAAATAAATCTCAATAAGAAGAAAAAATTTAGACCCAAAGACCATGGAATATGGGGTGGCACTATTAGGCATGAAGATGTTGGTTCGATAAGCCTAGAGGGTGGAAAAAAGTAACAAGTGCCAATCTTAAACATCTTTGACAATCCTCTTAAATATTTTAAGGATGTTTTTTTGGATGCCTCAGCTTGACCCTTTCCTTGAGGGTAATAAGGATTTTACCATTTGTGTATGATATTAAATTGGGTACATAGGGATTTTAAATCCTTATTATTAAAAGATTTCCCATTATCTGATATGATTATGGATGGGATGCCATAACAAAAATGGGGTGATTCAAGATAAATTTTGATATCTCCTTTCTAGTTACATAAGTGAGAGGGATTGCGTTGACCCACATCATAAAATATTCAGTAACAATCAAGATGTGTTTATGCCCATTAGATGATGTAGGGTTTATATTCCCTATAATATCGAGTCCCCATGTGGAAAATAGCTAAGGAGATGTAATAGGTTGAAGTTCTTGGGAAGGAGTATGAATTAAATCACAAGTTTTTGACAAGCAATGCACTTCTTGACATAAACACATACATCTGATTCTATGGTGGCTAATAGTATCCCCTCTGAATGATTTTTTAGCAAGGAGTATTCCATTAGTGTGAGCATCACAAATTCCTTATTGCACATCTTTTAGTGGTAAATCATATTCTCCCAAGTTTGAACAATGAAGAAACATCTCATCATAGCCTCTATGATAAAGTGTGTCAGTAAATTAAAGTGTAATAGGAGCCATTACAGATGAAGGATTTTTACTAATTACAATATAAATCAATGGGAATGATGTGGTATTGAAGATAATTGTATACATCTTCGTACTAGAGTGTACTAAGACCAATAATTTGACATATCATTTCCAATTATAGACTATTATATGATATCATGATAATTTGTTCTATGAGGGATTATTACTTTTGGATATCATAACATCTCTAATAATGATCTAATGGTTTCCATTGTGTCTATTGATTTGTTATTGTTCATGGTATTTGCTCAAATTAGATACATTTAAATTTATGTTTGAGACTATCAACCATGCCTTTGTAGGTCACACACTTTTTTGTCCTTTATTTTATATTAATTTATATCCTAATTGATAATCAACTTAGAATATCCATAGATGACGAACTATTGAATGTTCCATTGTACTATGAATCAAATTCCTATAATGAGTGCCTCATATTATATAATATTATTGTTTCATGGAAATACAAAATTAAATTCCTTTGGAATAAGATCCAATTGTGGCATGATGAAGAGAATGCCTACCCTTGAACCATGAGATGTGAAGGAATTGTCAAAACAAAGTTTCTATTGATGTGATTTATTAAGAGTCAAAATAACCTCATTAGGGAAATGGATGTTCAAAGGCTATGTATCTGATAAGGGTACTTTAACAAGTTTATTTGAATTTACTTTACCCTTGATGGGTTTTTAATGTGTCTATTCAATGTCAAACTCACTGAGCAACATAACCCATTTGGCCATACAACTAGTCAAAGTTGATTTAGATAAAAAGTTCTTGAGTGGGTCAACTTTAGCAATTAAGATGGTCTTGTTGTTCAACATGTAATGTCACAACTTTGGGGATGTGAAGACTAATGCTAAAAAATCCTTTTCAATTGATGTATAATTGTGTTTATATGTAACCAATGTCCTGATCAAATAGTACACATCATGCTCTTTTACCTAAGCATTAGGTTGTGCCAAAAGTGCCCCCAAGGTATGTCCAATTAATTAAATGTAAATCAATAATAACTTTTATGGAATTAGTGGGGCCAACATTGGTGGATTTTCTAAATAGATTTAAAAATTCTCAAATTCTTCTTGACATTCAACGTTCTATTCAAATGTGGTTCCCTTCTTCAAGAGGTGAGTAAAGGGATGACAATGATCACTAAGCTGTGAAATGAATCTATAAATGGCTTGAATTTTGATCTATAAGCTCTACACATATTTCAAATTAGATGGAGGAGACTTTTTGTGATAACCTTATATTTTTCAATATCCATTTCAATACCTCTCTAGGAACCAATTAAGCTCAACAATTTTCTTGAAATGACATCAAATACATATTTATTTGGAATAAGTCACACTTTATATTCATGAATCCACTAAAATATTTTATATAATTTTTTTGGGTATCTTGAACATATCTTTGATTTTACAAAGATGTCATCAACATAGTATTAAAAAATATCATGCATCATGTCGTGGAAGATGGTAGTCATCACATGCTAATATGTAACACCAATGTTCTTCAATCCAAATGGCATAACTTGATAAAAGAGTGTTCCCCATGGAGTGGTGAATTTTATTTTATGCTGATCTTATGGTGCTATTTTAATCTAATTGTACCTTGAAAAACCATCCATAAGAGATAGAATTTCATATCTTTCTATTGATTGCATGATCATATCAGGTTGGGTAATGGGAAATCATCCTTGGGACATGCCTTGTTGATGTATCTTAAATTCATGTAGAGGTGGATACCAATGGGTTTCTTACTTACTAGGATGATGTTAGAAATCCATTTAGAATAATCAATTAGTCTGATGAATCCTACTTCCTAAAATTTCTCTAGTTCCTTCTTGACTAAGATAACAATAAGCATATACATTTTTTGTAATTTCTATTTAATAGGATTGGCATCCAAGTGCACAACAAGATGATGTACAACCAAAGTTGAATCTAGCCTAGGCTTATCATCATAATACCATGTAAATATATCAATGAAATTATTAATAATGATGATGATGATGAACTTAATTTATTCTATAGTGAGGAATCATGCTTTATAATTTTGGGATCATCTTTAGTACTAATATTGAATTTGGTGGTGTCTTTCACAAGAAATGTGAAACCATCCAATAATATATTGGGTGCTAATGGGAATTAACCTTCATCTGATTGTGGGCCATTAGGTTCACCCATGTAAGAATACTATGAATCACCCATCTTAGGAAATGGCTAGTTAGCAAATATTTGAGGAAAATATTGGACCAACCGCTCAAATGTCTTCTATTCCTTTAGACTAATATCTGAACCACATGTGATTGATGGAATTGTGGAGCTCTATGATACCTATCAAAGAGAGTGAACTTATCCATCTAGTAACACATAAACTACATTTTAACCAAGGGATACATATTTATTTTTACTTTTTTCATGGTCTAATAGTACCTTAGAGAGGTTTTCACTAGAGAATCTCCATTTTTGTTTCATTTTGATTTTGTTGACTAAGGAACTTCACCTACTATCCAAATTAGGTAATAGGGTCTATTACAAACTTAAATCTTTTTTCATTGTCTCTATGTGATAAACCATGTCTAAGACCCAATAATTTAGAAATTGCTTCTTCATTTTGGAAATCATCCAATGGTATAACATGATTTTGCTAGTCCCAGTAAATTCATTTGAGATAATGGAGGGTGAGAGAGATATTGGCTATGATGGTTAGGATGCCATTGTTATCAAAGAGATTAATTTCAGCTATCTCATCGTAGATATGATAGTAGGACCCTACATCATTGTTGGGATCCTTATTGTTAGATGTTAAAGTTGTGTCACTCTCGAGATCTAAGGGGTCACCCCACATGGTTTGTATCTAATGCCTTGAGTACCTTTTTGTTTGCTTGGAGATATAGTATCAACAATACCTTTTTACTTTGACCCAAAGCATTTTTTTTGGTAAGACAAATGCTCTATGATTTTATTTGGGACAAGATATTTATTATTTTGATATCAAGAGGCAAAACCATCACTAGACAACCATGAATCTACTTGATTGTCAACCTATTCTTGATTCAAAAGGCTATTTTTTAAAAATGAAAGAAGTCCAATTTTAATATCCATAATTATAATATTATACAAGAATTTTGATTTCTTGGAATTTTGTTTAAGATAAATATATATTTTATACTTGAAATATTAATTAGGATAATAAAATGAAATTACATTTAGAGTTTTTAGATCTCAAATAATATAATGTGAATCCTCAAGGGGTTTCATCCTAAGTTATTGTGATGTCAAAGGTTTTCATCCTTAAAATCAAGTTATATAATTTAGGGGCTTTGTCCTTAAAAGTAATGTAAAGTTATTGCTTGTACATGGTTATATATTTTAATACATGATTTAATGATCCCCTTTCTACCAATTATAGATTATTAATACCCTCCAAATGTCCTTTTCTAGGGGGTGTGTCTTCCCAAGGGGTGGTATCCCTTGATACTTCCCCAAGATTATTTGAGTATATGGCTATTTATTCATAGTGGCACTCCATGCATGTGGGATGACTTCCTTATTGGCAATTTCCTTGCTGGTGTTTGAGGATATAATAGACTTCCCTTCCTCAAAATGCTTGTCCTCAAGAAATTTTAAATTGGGATGTTCAATTATTACTGCTTCTTCCCTTGTGGAATAATCTATTGGTAAATTATTTTGATGAACTAAATATGCTTTAATAATTTTATTTATTAACTTATTCTCATGGATTTTAGGGTGGCAATAAGGTGTGATTATTATTAGCTTGGTACTAGTTTCTAACTCAATGATATGTAGAAACCCTCTATCTAGTGGTAACCCATATGGGATATTATTAAAAACCTTAGCATGTTTATCAATTATGGGATGAATATCTTAATGGTGCATCTATGATTATAATTTTGTAGAGCTCACAAAACATTATGCTGCCCATGAAACTTGGACTGCCCTAAATGCCCTCTCCATCCTTTTTTCTATAATCACTTTGGTGGCTCCATTAACCATACCCTAAAGAAATATTTCTTTCCTATCTAATTTAAATTTTAATTCCATGGTTTGATGGTTTTTGGTAAATTCCCCCAAAGAATAGCTATTGAACACCTAATACAAAATATGTTTCACCAATGCCTACTACATAGAAATCATCATTTATTTGATGTCTCCCCAATGTGAGATAAAGTAGTGGAATTCTTCAAGTGCACAAAATGGTATAACCATCAACAACTATTACCTTAAAAACTTGAAATTCTTCTTTTTTCAAAACCCATTTTCATTACCAGTCCCTCATTAATGAAAATATGTGTGGTACCACTATTTATTAATACGATGATTTTTTGTCCTTGTAGATTCCCCCTTACTTTGAAGGGATGGTATATTAGAGCCCCTGATAAGGTCACAAGGGTACTCTCTAATGTCTTTCCCCCTCTTTTTGGTTCATGAACTATTTATTCAGCTTTAACTTCTTGTTCATCGGGTTCATCATTTGACACAACTTCATTGTAATGGACTTGCTCCTTTACCAAGTAAAGGTTACCTAGTACCCAAGGTTCCTTACAAGTGAACCATAAGTTTTTCCTCTTGAGCTTATTTATTATTTCCATCTCCTTACCTAATTTAGGTAAATTTCTTGGTTGGAATTTTCCTGATTGAAATGGTCTTCTCTATTGGCCATATGGTGTTATCCCTTGCTGTCTTGAAAGCATGGTCCATAGCTATCCACTATTGGTTATTCTTGGTTGTATAAATGGCACAATTTTATTTTTTGGTGTTGATGTCTCTAAATACAATGCATTTTTGATAAATTTTTGGAGGGAAGAAAGATTAAAGGCTTTGATTAAACCCTTGGGTGGTTTAATCAATCATTCCATTAACAATACTAGAAGTCTCCTTTTAGTAATGTTTGAAACCATCATAACGAGCCTCTAAAATTTAGCCACACAGTCTTCCACATTGCTATTTTTTTTAATAGTTCCAATTACCAAAAATGAATTTTGGGGTTAATTCTATCAAATATTTTAATTAACCTCTTTATGAATTTGCCATATGATTTAATGAAATCATGCCCTTGTGTAATCCACCCATGATACCACCATTTATGAACTATTCATTCAAAATGAAAGGTTGATAATTTGATCACTTCTTCTTACATTATAGGTCATAGAGATAAGTAGGTATCTAATTTTTATATCAATGCTCCTACTATTCATTTGTTAGAGCCATCAAAAGTAGACAAATTCAATTTACCTAATGCTTGTTAAATATCTCTTCGACTATTTTGGGGTCTATGCTCTATTTTGGGACCATTTTGATTTCTTTTCATTGTCATGAAATTTTTGAGTGATATTTCTCTATGTATTTCATCTAAAAGGGCTCAACATATTCAAAACTAGATACAATGCCTCTCCTAATGAAGTCCAGGTTTCTCTTCCATAATCGATTCTTCTCTTGAAATAAATTTGGGTTGAAAAGGTCTATTTGAAGAACTCATGGTTATTTTTTGAAGGATTTTATTATTTCTAGTATTAAAATGGCTATTTTCACCATTTTGATATCTATAATTTGTCATAGATTGCATTATGAGAGCTAAGTCATTATATTAGCCAATTTTTCCTATCCTTGAATAAACCTATCAATCTGTTCATCATCTCAGTTCTTCTCTCCCATATTTTACCTTTCTTTTCCTTTTTCAAAATTTTCCCTTTACTGATTGGAAACCTTATTTTTATTTCTCAAATAATAGCAGATCTCTTTATCTTCACCTTACATGAAGTTTTCCCCATAGGCTAGTAGGGAAAAAGATTTGATACCACTTTAATATCCCTAATCAAAATATTATACAAGAATTTAGATTCCTTGGAATTTTGTTTAAGATTAATATATATTTTATACTTGAAATAATAATTTAGATAATAAAATGAAATTACAATCAAAGTTTTTAGATCTCAAATAATATAATGTGAATCTTTGAGGGATTTCATCCTTAAGTTATTATGATGATGAGGGTAATCGTCCTTGAAATCAAGTTATATAATTAATGGGTTTCATCCTTAAAAGTAATGCAACATTGTTGCTTATACATGGTTATATATTTTAATACATGATAGAATGATCCCCTTCCTACCAATTGTTGATTGTTAATACCTCCAAATGTCTTTTCCAAAGGGGCGTGTCTTCCCAAGGGGTGACACCACTTGATAATTCCCCAAGATGACTTGACTAGATGGTTATTTCTTCATAGTGGCACTCCATGCATGTGGGATGACTTCCTTATTAGTGATTTCCTTGTTGGTGTTTGAGGATATTACACCAACTTGATATGAATTAACTTTCTTTTACCATACCATTTTGGGCCTGCCATGATATTTTGAAGACTTGAGGGAAATTTGGTGATATGGAATGTGTCTTTGATTCTATATATGCCTCAACCCTTATCTTCGATTATGAAATAGGAAGAGATTTGGGGATTTAAATGTTTGAAAGTAGATGCATGTTGACTAGGGTCAATGTAATTAGACTTGGGGGATTTAATGATAATATTATTATCCTTTTTGATGACATGCCTTGTGTTAGGATAATAGTTATAACCACCATATTCTACTTCTAGATTCTTAAAATATTGATATGACCAAAAATCACTAGGAATAATGACACCCATTTTAGAATGAAGAAATTTTAGGCATTGATGTAATGTATAAGGGAATACATGTACTTCATGGGTACATGGACATTAAATAAGTAGATTGTATGTAAATTCAAGGTCAATGTTGTTGAAAAGGTTATTGTGGGTGACAAGGACCATAATAATAGACAAACAAATGGTGCATGTTGATTCTCTCTATGTGTTGTCTTACACATTAACAGTGATGGTGTATAGATAAAAATCCATTGAAGTGTACCCCAAATGTTTGACAAATTTAAATGGGTACATGTTCAAACCTAAACCATTGTCTATGAGCACTCTCTTGATTTTATGATGAGAAACGATAGATTCAATATAAAGGGGGTTGTTATGGGATGGACCAAGGGATAACATGTCGCTTTGATAAAATGTGAGTTGTTGATCCTAGGATAAATCTCCACAAGTGCTTAGAATTTAGTGGGTTCAATGTAATTAGGGAATTTTTATTGTTGTAAAATCTCATAAAGTATTTTTTTATGGACTTAAAACATAACCAAAAGATGTAAAATATAATTTTGCATCAGTCTCTTATTCAATTATTTCACAAGGTCATAGTGCTTCTTAATGGAAGAAGAATACAACTTGGATTTAAAAGGCAAAGGGCCTTTGACTAGATTATTGCTTGAGGATGATGAAGGAAATCAAATGGTAACCAATGGATGTCAATTTGTGACAATGCAACTTTGAGTCAGAAGTGGGTTACTAGAAAGTGAAGGAGGAGGTCCTAGAATAGAAGGGCCAACATGCTGATGATTGGTAGATAACTAACGAGGATTAATATTAATGGTTCCACATGAATACTAGTAATATGGCCCACAACACTATCATAGTTTTAAGGGGTATTATGATAATTAATGTGGTTTGTCTAAGAATCTTGACCTTGATTATGATTATTCTATTATTGATGTTGATTTTAATTTTAATTATTTTTTTGATGATTATTTTGATTGTTATTACGTGGATACTAATTATGGGATGTATGCTTTGGAAATGGGTCATTGACTATACCCAAGTTATGACTTGAAGAGGAAGCACCATTATCTAGCTGGATCTCACCTCGCTCAAGTAAATATTGGATGAAGTGCTTAAATTGCACACACCTATGAGTTGTGTGGCCTTTAAAATGATGGTAATCATAATATTCATTGTCTCTATACCATGTGAGATTTGGTTGCATTTATTCAAAAGGCTTTTTATTTTTCCAAATGGCCATGTTTGATGTAATTAATTTATGGAATAATGCATCAATAGGCTCACAAAGGTTAGAAAAAAAAATTCTTTGGCACTTATTTATTTGTGGTGGTGGTCATTTCAATGTGATTGAATATATAGGTGGAGTTTTTTGGTAGGTGGTGGTTGCACCATTTTCACATGTCTTAATTTTGTTACTCTATTGCCTACGAAATTCTTGTTCCTATTAAATACTTTTGGTTTCTTAGATGCACTTGCTTGTGCTTGTGCTCAGGCTTGTGTTTATGCTTGATTTTGACCTTGATTTTGATTTTGATTTAGGGAATAAATTTTAGTCACTCCATTTTTAATTAGGTATTTTTCAATTTGGACAAATTTTTTAGTGATTTCATCGAAAGTGATTGCATAATGAAGTCTCAAATGATAAGCCATTTATAAATGTAAATTATAAGCAAAAATGCTTGATAATTATTTATCTAGAAGGGAGTGAGGTAATATGCTAGCCATGATTCTCCATATTGGCAAAAACAAATAAAATATTTCTCCACCCTATTTTTTGGTATTGCACAAATCCAACATTGTAAGCTCATGTTCCATGTTGTATGAGAAATGTTTGTTAAAACACTTAGAAAACTCATCAAATGTAGTTATTGAGCCTTTAGGTAAGTGGAGGAACCATTATAATGATTGGAATCCTAAGATTCATTAAATTTTTTGAAGTAAATAGACATCGCTATATGCCACTTCTTGACATGTAACAAATAATTCCTTTAGATGCTCCCTTGGGTCACCCTTCCCTTTATATTTTTCAAATTTGGGTGCCTCAAAATGAAGGGAAAAGGGGAATTGAAGAATGATACTATAAAATGGGTATGGGTGTATGGTCTTATTTCTTCAAACTTATATTTATTACCCTATCTGCTTACTTGTATTTTTTCTTGTCTTGGCAATCCTAAAAAGAGGGGGTGTTTTGGGATAAAAGAAGGGCATATTGTTAGGGATTGAAGGGTTGGTTTGACTATGTAAAATAAATGGGTGGATTAATAATATGTGTATTATTAAAGGGAATATTAGGAACATACCACTGATATGCCAAAATATGTTATTGATGGGTTGAAATATGTTGTTGATTGGGATTCTATTGTTGATACAAAATTTGTAGATGATTATGAATCTGTTATTTATTTGGAGGAATTTTTTGATTAGGATTTATTTATAGTTTAGGAATAGTATTAATAACCCATTGTGGATGAGGGACATGTTTTTGTGGATCTTGGATGTGTTTTTATGGATCTAATAAAATATACCACTATAGATTTGGGATATGTTGCTATGGATCCATAAGAGGTGTTTGTTAATGAGGACTAGATGAAGGATTAGGTTGTTATTCAGGGGGATGGATTTTTATAAATATATGGGGGATTATTGAATGAAGTATTATAAATAGAGGTAGCCAAGGTAGCTAAAAGTTGACTAGTTTTTAAGAATTATTGGCTTGGATGGGCTTGGTAGGGTCTATGAGAGGCTCCTTTCCTTTGCTAAATGACTCTGGGTTCAAGCAAGAGCTTGATCTTGGATAGATGTAGCATGTTCACCTTATATAAACTCTATGATTAACATTTTTTGAGTTTTGATGAATCCACACATGATTTCTATAGGATATTTAGGTGGAAACCTAGCACCAAGTTCTAGAAGACATAAAAGAGCCTTGTTTTTGTTCTCATAAAGCTTTTGTTCAAATTGGATTTATCCTTAGTTTACTCTAGGGTGTTATAATTTTGTATTCAGGTTGATATACCCCCTTATTATCTATATTTTCCATGTTTGGGATATATCCAAGTGGGTTGAAATAACACTCATCATCATCAAAGGTAGGGTTGTAAAAAGTCCCACTCCTCATGTATTTCAGCATACTGATTATCTTCATGATTGAATAATAAATATTATACTTGTTTTGATTGATTTGATTTAGTTTGGAGTCAAATGGGGATGTTTTATTAAATAATTTTCAAAAGATGTGTCATAAAATGTCAAATATCTATGTCATTTTTGCAAAGTATGTCATCAAATGCCTTATATAAACTTGTATGATTGATTGGGTTTAAAACTTGATTTAGATTTGATTCAAATTCTTAATTTGAGTTCAAATTTAAATTTAGTCTTGGCCTTTTATTTATTTTGTAATAAAGTTTGATTTCAAATATTTGACTTGGTTACTTTGTTTGACTTTGAAGTTGATTTGAGTTGACTTTGATTGACAAAGTTTGTCTTTTTAAAGTTTGATGTTGCACTTTGACTTCTTAAGAGTTTGAATTGGAATGTTTTGAGTTTAATTTTGAATTTTTTTGATTTTGATCTTGAATTTTTAAGTTTGAATTGATTTGAAAGCATTTGAATTTGGATTTTAAATTTTTAAGATTTGACTTTCATGTTTGAAAGTTTATTAACTTTGATTTGACTTGAATGTTTGAATTTTGACATGAGTTAATTTGACTTGAATTAAAAATTTGACATTAGTTGACTTTGATTTTATGTTAGAAGTTTGTATTTAAAATGTTTGACTTGGAAAAGTTTGAGTTTGAATGTTTGACTTTTTTTGGCCTCTGACTTTGAAAGAGGTTGACTTGTAATGTTTGATTTTAAAAGTTTGACTTGAAATGTTAGAAGTTTGACCTAAATTTAGAAGTTGGACTTGGAATGTTTGACTTGAATTTGGAAGTTAGATTTGAATGGTTGACTTTGATTGACTTTAAAAGGTTTACTTGTTGTGAATTAATTTGGGTAAAAGGTTGACTAGTTTAGAATGTTTAACTTTTTATTGAATATGGGTTAGTCAAAGGTTGATTGAATGTGGATGATGGATTTAGAATCAAATTTGGGTCAAAATAGACCTGATTTAGATTTGGTTTCAAATGGGAAACATAATGATATAAGATAAACATGGCGAGGTTTCAAATGAGGGCATGATGCTACCATATGATAAATTAACCATCAATTTTGATAGAGTGATGCCTTACCATGAACAATGCAAAAGTATGATAGGATATAAAAAATGTTTGAACTTTAGGTAAAAAATGAACTTATGATTTGTTTTTAAAAGACAAGATTTGGTTTTTAAAACAAATAAAAGCTTTAATTACATGGATTCGATGAGGAGATAAAAAATAAAGCCATTCAAAAAAAAATCTACCTTAAACGTAAAGTAGGCAAGTCACATAAAAGGATACATCTAGGAGAGGGAATTGAATGACTTATGGGCTTTCCTTTATACTGATTTTCCTATTGGATAATGTTGGCCCAGTATTTTAGAGTGCTAACTATGGAAGTAGAACCATACCCATAACCCACTAAACCTAGTTTCAAGGGTACGTGGAAACTTCCTTCCCTAAGTGATGTACTCCTCTTAGATATACCACAAGTCAAACTACAAAATAGATATCTTAAGGCTTAACATTTATAAAAGGCTCTCTAAGGGCATCCCCTATATACCTTTCAATACATTAAGGTGCAAATTCATGAAAAGAGGAAATAATAAGAGACACACAAAATGTTTTAGTCCCTATGTGGCCACCCCAACTATAGGATCTTAGTAGGGTGACATCAAAAATTGAATCCCTGAGAGTGATGTCTAATAGCTTGATGTCAAAGATAAAATCTTTGTCTTCATGTACTATGCTTAAAAACACATCTGCTTAGCTCTTATGAAATCTCATCTAAATTTATATCCCCCATCAGAACATGAGGATGGTGATGAAATCCAACTCGTGTAACTGACATTATCTATGAGGGGAGATCATATGAAAAATGTAATTGATTCTTTCATTTCCCTAGTTTATTTTCCCTCCACTAGGGGTTTTGATTTAAATACCAATATTTTAGAAATAAATATAATAAATATTAGTGTGGTTCTTGGTGTACTGCTTTATTTTGAAAAGGGAGTGTGTGTGAGTTATAAAAAATCAAAGAAGAGTGATATTTATTATTCTTAGGATCCCACAGATGGGAAAGAGAAGAACATACATAACATTTTTGGGAAGGGAAAAGTAATTTTCACGGTTTTATCACCCAAGATCCTATATACAGGCATGGGGAGAGCATACAAACAATAAACTACAATAAGTAAACAAAACAAGTACAAATATTGACACAAAAAAAAAAAAATGAAATCTTTTTTTTGAGCACCAATGGAAATGTTTGTTCTTTTTATACACCAAAATGAAAATGTTTAAAAAATTAACAATATTTTCAATAAATCACCTTCTTTAACCAAGGAACCTATATAAAATAGATTAGAGTTTTATCTTGTGGTCTTTGACAAATGAAACTTGCAATAAATAAGTTAGAGTAGCTTGTGTGCTTTTGGTCACCTAGGATCCCATAAGTGGCCAAGGGGAAAGCATAACAGAAATAAGATACAAAAAAAAAAAAGAAAAAAAAAGCACTCAATCAAACAAGGAAAAATTTATTTTTTAAACACTAAATGAAATATTGGTTCATTTTTATTACCAAAATAAAAGTTTTTGCAAAATGAATGTTGTTTGCAATAAACCACCTTCTCTAACCAAGAAACCTACATAAAATAGGTTAGTGTTTAGATTTGTATTTGATAATCAATAATCTATAAGTAATGGATTAGTAGTTTTATATATTCTCTTTGATGGATAACCCACAAGTAAACAAATTAGAACTTTAAAAAAAGTTATTTGATGGGAAACCTCTAAGTAAATAGATTTGAACTCAAAGAAATCTCTTTGATGGGAAACCTACAAGTAAATAAATTAGAACTTAAAGAAATATCTTTGATGGGAAACTTGAAAGTAAATAAATTATAACTTAAATAAATCTCTTTGATGGGAAACTTGATGTAAATAAATTAGAACTTAAAGAAATTTCTTTGATAATAAACCTACAAGTAAACATATTATAACTTAAAAAAATATCTTTGATTGGAAACATGCAATTAAATAAATTAGAACCTAAAGAAAGATCTTTATTTTTTTGAATAAGCGGATTCTTCTTTTTCCAAATATGGTTGTGGAGTGTTTGGTCCTACTAGGCATGCCAAATGAAACACATGATTACAAGGAGGTTAGTAATGTTAGTATGAAATCAAAATAAAATGCACACAACTTAAATCCCAAGCACAAGTCCTCATATTGGGAAAGGTCAAGAAAAAGATAAACTAGCTAAATGGAAGATAAATAACACAATCGTACCTTCCCTTTTAAATTTCTCCTTCTTACTATAATTCAATGTGGATGTGCATGGACAAACCAGCAATGCACTCCCATTGTAAATTGACAACCTTGATGTTGGATAACTCTACATATTATCAAGAATTCATTATATAATCAATAATTTCTAAGAATGGAGGGGTATCCCTCTATTTATAGATTTTGTGGGCTGATGTGGATCATTAGATGAGATTGAAAATCAATGGATGGGGATGATTTCTCATAAAAATATTATTTAATTTGGTAGTCGTAATATTTTATGGTAAGAGACATGTGGATTATTTAATTAGATAGTGGAGGATAAAGGATTATTAAATTTGATAGTGGGAAACATGTGGATTATTTAATCAGATGGTGGAGAATAAAGGATTATTAAATTTGATAGTGGGAAACATGGATGGTGGGAGACACTGAATTATTTAATTATATAGTGGGAATGAGTGGGATTTGAGGTGGATTATTAAATTGAAAAATGGAATAAAGTGGAGGATGATGTCATAATGCAAGGATTATTTAATTTTTGAATTTTTAGAAATTATGAATATTCAAAATCCATAAAATTTTTGATTAGGGAAGGATTGGTTAATTAATTTGGACAAATTAACTAATGAAATAGGATGTGAATTTTGTGGGATTGGATGTGATTATGAAAAAAATATTAATTATCTAGGGGGATAAATAGTAAAGGCTAGGAATGTTAATGAAAATAGAAGACTGATTAGGGTTTAAGGGATGATGCTAGCACATATTAGTGAAAGGATTAAAATTAACATGAAGTGTCTAAAACATCATCCTTTAAGTAGTTAAAAAATTTATTGCTCATTTCCATTTTAATCTATATACTTAATCCATCCTAGAGTTCAATATAGCATAATGGGTAGTTAGATAGCTAGGAATCATCCCAAAAATAAGCTTTATTTACCTTTCCAATACTTTAACTATAGCCTATATGTAGCAAAACATTTATATTTACTAGGTTATTCCATAATTCAAAACCCTATGGTGTTGAGGTCATAGTTAAGAAACTATCATCTTCCCTATTATTAATGTATTTAGCTTTGATAATATCTATCCATAAATTATCTTCATTCATAAGTCTCCATTCTATTTTATCTAAGAGGGATTTATTCATTACTCTTATTATTATTAATCTGAGGTTATCATAATGTTTAGGAAGATAAACCTTGTCTAGGCCATTAGAGGAATCATGTTTTTCTCTTCAACCCCTGACCAAAGGAATCTTATTTGAATTTGTTTGATTTTCTCAACAATATTTTTAATAATATAAAAAGGAACGTAATATAAATTGGAATGTTTTGAAGAGAACTCTTTAAGAAATTGTAGTTTACCAGCTTGACTAAGGAGACACCCCTTCCATTTAACCAACTTATGTTAAAGTCTATCAAGAAGAGGGTTACAACTATTGTTGATCATTCTTCCTTTGAAGAGAGGGATGCTGAGATAGGTTGAAAGAAGAACTTTATATTGACAACCCAAAATGTTGAAAATTATTAGTTACCTCAAAGTTAGAGTATTGATAAACAAGGGTGATTTTTTTTTAAGTTGACACATTAACTAGAAACTTTGGCACAATCATTTATGATGTTTATAATTTGTTTGGCTTCCTTGACCAAGGCTTGTCCTAAAATTATGGTGTCATCCATAAATTTTTGATGTTATATGAGATAAATTTCTGAACCATTTTTCAATACCTTTAGTCTACCATTGTTGAGAGCCTCTGAAAAACTCCTTCCCATTACTTCAGGCATAAGAATGAAGAGATAAGGAAATAAGGGATCTCCTTGCCCAAGACCTCTTTTCGACATGATAAAATCCATAGGAGAACTGTTAACCAAAATAGAGAACATAGGAGTGGAGATATAAGAGAAGACCGATTTTATAAATTTGGGGTGATAACCAAACCTTTCCAAAAATTTGTCACGGAAATACCGTGAAACCCTATCTTAGGCTTTGTTCATGTCCAACTTGAGAAGCTAACCTACTTTATTTGTCATATCCAGAGAATGAATAGATTTTTGGACCATAATTATGTATCATTGATTTACCTACCTTAAACACAAGTATTTGGTGGTAGGAAATGAGGTTCAAAAAGAGGGCTTAAAGTCTCAAGGCTAAATTTTTGGAAAACTCTTATAAAGATTATTGCAAAGAGTAATAGGTCTAGAGTCTTTAAAGTATTTGACACAATTTTTTTTGGAATAATAACTAAAAAGGTATTGTTAATTTCATTAAGGATAGACATAAAGAATATAAATTCTTCAGCAACTACTATTATGTCTAATTGGATAATCTCCCAAAAGTGTTAGAAGAAAGATATTGGGAACCCATCTAGCCTAGGAGCTTTGCCACCTTCCATAGAAAAAAGTACAAACTTAACTTCTTTTACCAAAGAGGGGATAAGAAGAGTCTCATTATATTCTTGAGAGATTATGTTTGGTATGATTCCCAAAATGAATACACCTTTACTTGATTTAATTATTATTTTAATTAGAATGTATACACCATGAATATTTGATATAGACATTATATGAGGTCTAAAATAAATAACCAAATATTTCAAGATATTTGTTAGGTAAATTTAAAATCCAAGAGAGGATTTTGATGAAAATCAATAGATAGATGAAACTTAATAATTAATTTGAAAATAGGTACACTTTGTCATTTAGGCCAAATTTATTAAAAAATATAATGTTATAATTTATGAAAAATCCATATAATATTTTAATGAACAAAAATAGGTTTTTCATCAATTAAATATGAATTAAAAAAACCTTAGAGAGTTTGAAAAATAAATTAGGTTTGATCTAAATATCCACCAATCAAGAATAACCCTAATAGGAGAATAAGTGTAACTAGGCAACGTGTGTTTGATTTACAAGCTCTCATATATATTGATCCTAGGCATAAATAGTGAACAAGACCCAAAGAGGTAGTAACTATGGAGGATTAAACCATCCCATAGCCACACTACCTCGTGTTTGAGGTACGTTGATAGTATCTTTTTAGGGCTAATCACTTATCAGTGTACTATAAAAATAAATGACTAGGAGGCTTCCTATGGTTGAAAAGAAAAAACCTTTAGCTATTCTAATTTAATTTTAGGTACATGGAAACTAAAGTCCATATATAGTGTTATCTAATGGGTTTAGTATTGGATTAGTACCTCTCACACCATGGCTTAGGTAAACCTGAAGATTACTTTGAATAAAATGACATATCTTATGAGTTTTACAACTTCCATACACAGTTCTAAAAAATCAAGAAAATTAAGAAAA
Source organism: Torreya grandis (assembly GCA_037957365.1). Taxonomy (NCBI): domain Eukaryota; kingdom Viridiplantae; phylum Streptophyta; class Pinopsida; order Cupressales; family Taxaceae; genus Torreya; species Torreya grandis. The sequence continues at coordinate 5,467,401 of JARHVA010000426.1, read as the reverse complement.
ATAAATTGAAAACCAAATTAGAATAAAAAATTTTCATACAAGAAAAATTAGGAAAAAATTAGAAACCCTAAAACAAAAAATTAGAATAGTAAATGCTAAAAAATGTACAGGTTTATCAATACATTTTACCTTATATTTTATTTTACAAATGAATATTGTTTAATAGGTATAAAATTTGATATGTCTATTTAGATTTTAATATATGACATTCAAGAATAAATCAAAGTGTAAATTATAATTGAGTAAAATTAAGATTAAAATTGACAAGTGAAAAATGCTAAAACTATTAAAGACAAAAACTAATAAGATACCTAGCTTTTCTGATTCCTAGTTAACTATAAATGATGTCTAATAATGGAAATTAGGGTAAGATAGGATTGTGAAAACTCAAATATATAGGTAGGATATGTGAATATTTATAGATATATCCATGCTCCATGGATAATAATACAAGTTGGTTGTATCTATTGAGTACATACTAGTTTATATTGACTTGACAAATTTGTTACTATTCTACCACATGTGCTTGTGTCTGCTAAGAGACCTGAGATATTGTGATATTATAGATGTCATGTATCAATCATTATTTTCCTTATTTTTGATTTAGAAACCTAGGTATACTTATTAAATCTATAAACCTATAAAAAGAGAGGGGGAGTGTAATGGGATGAGTTACTCCAATCACCCCCTTTGATGATTAAACTTAACCTACATATATAGATACTTTGAAGAGGGAATCAAGACACATGTAGTTCTCCCACCTAAAGTGATTATACAATTGTGATTTTGTATATATGTATGTAGCTATAAATATGGCTTTGATACTTGATAATGCTATATTTTGACTTTTTTTGAAATGCTTTAGACTTAGATTTTGATTACTCATAATTAACAATCCTAGTTTTTTTAATAATATGATATATTTTCTAAAGGTGTAGTAATACATAAGTGCTAAATATCTAGTGCGAATCAAGGAACAATGAATGATTTTTTAATTGAATTTATATTAAAATATTTGAACAATTTATTTTAGCTGACCCTATAAAACGTGTGGGAAGACCTAGATGAATATTTCAAATTTAGAGACTAGACATTAAATGGTATGGTGATGACGCTGCTCTAGGTGGATGGATCTATGGTAGTGAACCTATTTTCATAGCATGGAAATTCTTAGAAGATCAAAAATAACTATCTTTAGATGAAACTTAATTTGAGAGTGATATAAAGAGGTTTAAGCATTGAATTATAAATTTTGGGTAGTAATGATGGAAAAATAAGGGGTCAAACCCACATATAGATAAATAGATTAGAGGAGTGATGAATAAGAGTCATGTATGTCAAGTGGTTTAGGATGTGTCAATAATTAGCATTTTAAAGTACTTGTGAATAGATTTAGGTCTCTATAATATAAAGGTATCCTTGTGTAAGGTTCAATAAATGTGATGCATCTTCAAATGAGGAAGAAGTGGTGAAGGGGGAGTAATCAAATGACCCACTAGAGACATAATGGGAGAGATGGACCAGTGCCCATATGAAAATAATATAATATACTATGTGATAAGGTCCGTATGTGGATTCAAATTCTAAAGAAAATGATGGTGTGTAAACCAACAACTTACCCTGATGTATCCATATCGATAGAAACAAAACAATTCCAACAATATAATACAATATTCAATGTAGCAAGATACAATAATAGATGTATCATTTGTAAATACTATGCATATATATATGTATATATGTATATATATATGTATGTATGTATATATACATACATACATACATATATACATACATATATATACATATACATATATATACATATACATATATATACATATATACATATATACATATACATATATATATATATATATATATATATATATACATATACATATACATACATATATATATATATATACATATACATATACATATATATATATATATACACACACACACACACACACACATACATACATATATATATACATATATATATATATATATATATATATAAATACATATATACATATATATATACATATACACACATATATATGTGTGTGTGTGTGTATACAGACACACACACACACAAAACAGATACTATTATATATGTATGAATGAGAAATTTAAGCACACTAGACATGACTGTGTGATGGGATCCATGTCTAGAAGATATGTCAATATAAGGCTCATATATGTGGGTATCATGCTTCCATAAGGAAATATTATTATATATTGGATCATTGAAGCTTATAAGAGATGTGAATATAATGATAGTGAAGATGTCCTTATCTACACATAATATAACAAGTTAATAACTTATAAGTAATATGTAGGTATAATGCCCATGTTGAAAATGTATATGTTATGTACATAGATGTGTAATATATAATTATGTGTATAGTAAGTATGATAATCAAAATTTCCTGAGATTTAAAAGTTGAAAGGGACATAGGTGCCCCTTACTATAGTAATGTAAGATACATAAGTAATGTATCCCCATAAATGAATATAGTATTAATAAGACTCAAGTAGAGATAATTTGTGGCATGCCCATATGACCAAGAAGGGATGTATATATATGTATAATCATGTAAATCTTAATCTCAATGTTGTCTCATATGAAGAACTGTCAGTTTGCCCCTGAGTTGTAAAATATAGATAATAGGCTTAATGGTGAAAGGGATAAATAATGTGCCCTAAATGCTTTATGTGCACAATATTTATATAATAAGCTTAAGACCGAATATAAAATAAAAATATGTTCCATGTAAGTGATGCACCTCTAAAAAGGCTAGGTATAACAATGAATCATAATTGTAGTAGTAGAAGCATGGATGGTATGTTACCAAGGTGAAATACAATGTGAGTATTGTTCATAGGGTATAAGATGTAAACATCCATATAATAATATAATGAAAATATCCATTTAAACATGAAAAAACATAGATGATAGCAATAAATTTATAACACATGTAAAGTATCTCTATATAGTCTATGGAAAGATATAAAGATATCACTGTGTAAATCCACTTGTGTAGATATGACTCCCATTATATGTTTATAACCATATATAAACTCTATATCTTGCATGTCACCAACTCAAAATATACCATGAGAAGCATGTGAAAAAAACACAAATACACAGACCTATAGAAAAAGTAGATAAACATGATATGTATCATATGACCAAGGTAAAGTAAAATTAATTTTTTATTTTTGTATTTTATAAATGTTTTTGGTTGATTTGTAATTTTTAGAGAGAACATACAAGAAGCTATGTACAATATGGTACATAAATGACATATCGATGAAGTACTAGTGCAATTGAGCATGAAAAGTATATAAGTTTTCCCAAGGCACAATGCCATCATCATGAATAGTTAGATGTGACACACTAAGTGTCGAAAGTAGCATGCAATAGGAAAGGATAACCTAAATTATCAAATGAGATAGTCACCATGGACAGTGGGATTAAAATATGATAATAGTTACAAATAAGTGAGGTTCATAGTCCATATATATCATATGTAGTGGCATTTTATATACATAACAAAAATATCAAGTATCAAATCACTAGGTATATGAAGTCATAAACACATGTTAAAAGAAAAACAAGAAAGGGTCATGATATGAAACAAAGAAATATGTTTTTTAAATAAATTAACAAAGAAATATAAATGAAAAATTTGAAATATGTATACAATGAAGTTTGTGTTGTGTTGTGTGACGCATTAATCCATGTGTTGGGGCTCATGAAGACAACCCAAGTATTTATCATCATGTATTAGATCATCATCATCCAACCAAGTGTAGAGTGTCACTAAGCTCATATGTTGGTCCACTTACAAATTTTTAAGGAGAATAAGATGAGAACCAATATGTTTTTCATTAAAAGTATAAATAAGTGTGGAGTGTCACTAAGCTCAGGCATTGGTTTACTTACAAAATACAAATCACACCACAACAAGCTAATCTAGATTCAAACTATAAAATTTGTTAAATTTCTTGATAAAAGAGAAAATTGATTTTTGAAAAGTAGTAGCTTGACCATGAATGTACATCATGCCCATGTATTGTGTAGAGTAAACAATTTGACATTTTGAAAACCTATTTGAAGCCTTGTACTATCTTCTTGAAAGTGTGTATGTGCTCATGTAATTACAAGAATGGAGAAAATAGGCCATATGAATGCCCCCATAATCTATTTTTTTTTTTTTTTCATATTGTAAGTTTCCAAACTAAAAATGTATTGCTTTGAAAAAGGACCATTGTGAAAGATAGATAAAACTTGTAAAAGCATTTGCATGTATCAAATTTGTATTGAAACCATGTAAATGGAACATTGAAGTAGTTTTAAAAGTTTTTAGATTTTTTTACATCATGTAAGTTTGATATAACATTTTGATAGAGAAATTGACGCATTGTAAATAAATTTTAAGTGTTTTGAATATATATTTGGAAGCGTATGTTTAAAAATTTGAATCACTAAAGCACATAGAGAGTATTATACATGATATGTATCATGTCACCATAGATGGATAAGTAGATATATATTAGTGCATTATAAACATCATGGAACTATAGTATCTTAATAACAAACATGTAAGCAAATTCACATAATTTTTCATGCAAAAGAGGTATAGAGGATACTTACAAGGAATATGAACATGTTGCATAATTAAATAGAAGTATGTAAAGACCACACACACAAGGCATGGTTGTGTTATATAAAAAAGATGTATGTTGAACATACACAAGGCCAAGGGTTGTATACAATGATCAATAAAGTTTTAAAAATCATGGTATGAAGTTGAAATAAGTATAAATCAATAACACAACAAATGAAGCTAGAATAAATAATTGGCATGCATACCAAGAAATTTAATTATGTTTTTATACCATGGGATTTGTCTAATAGTGATGGACTCAATGTGATAAATTAATGAATCATTAGTTTTATAGAGGAAGGTGATTTTATGATTGGATAAGAAATTGGGAATCATGAAGTACTTGATGAGGGTGAAAGAAAGATGCTGATGAAGTAAGAGAATCAACTATGACATTTTGAACTCTTGGAATTGGTTCGATGGTAAAAGAAGTAAATTATTTGGAAAGTGTAGTAGCCAATTAATGATATGTGATTAAAATTTAACAAGTAACATATTCACCAAGGTGTATGTGAATATATGATGAAAGATTAAAGCATTTGTATTTATGTTTATAGCTCAAAATTGAAATAAAATTTTAATCATATACAACCTGTAAGGTGTTCATAGATAAGAACATGCTGACCCAAAGGAATCAAGGCTATTGGGTGAAAGGTTGACTAGAACCATACCATGTGAAGGTATGTTTTAGATGTGAAACAGTTATGATATTTAAGTGTGAACATTTTGATATAGGCAAAAATTATGATATAAGTCCCTATTATTGGGGTTTTATTCGAAACAAAGAGTAAAGATGCACATTTCAGGTCTATAGTAGGGGTTAGGAATGCAATGCACTATTGTCTGCTTGTTACAACTTTGTCTAGCTTGACTATATTTAAATTTTTTTGATCAATATAGTTTTTGTTATGTATGAAGAGTATTTTACATAATATATTATCTTGCTGCATATTCAAAGTACCTTGTTAGATGTATAATTCCTTGAAAAGATGCTACCTACTAAAATAGAAATCTAAATGACATAAGTAAAAACATACTAAACAACATACAAAGGTGCCTAAAGGTCCTAATTTTTTATTTTTATATAATATTATATGTGTTTGGTATTTTGTGCATATATCATTATTTTTTTATTTTGCATATTTGAAAGAGAAGAAGCATGTAGAATTGACAAAGTTGCAAAGAAACATGGTTTGAAAAAGTGGAATAAGGAGGAAAAGATTCAAACAACCCTAAATAATGTGCTAAATCAAAGCATAATGAGGAAGGTATATGAGATGCACCAAATATAATTGTATTGTTACAAAGATGGAAAGCATAGCCATGTGAACTCATGTAGAAGTATGTAAGCATGAGGGTGCATATAATAGATTAGAGTATGCATTGGTTGCCATGAAAATAAGTGTATATTTGAAAGATTAGTAAGATGGTTGTCTTGGGATTTTTGAATTAACTTAAATCAAATTAAGGAATACATTTTCCCAAAATAAAAAATAAACCAAAAGATAGAATAAGTTTGGAATGGATGTATAAGAATAAGTAACAAAAGAGGAGTAACAAAGAAGCTATGTACAAGTAGGTGTAAATATAAGCCAATGAGATCATCAAGGGGATGCATATATGAAGATGAAGGAGGATGATCACAGGTATGCTCATTTATATGATGTTAAGGAAAAACTTCTAGTGAATAATAAGAAGTGCCAATTATTTATGCCTCTTAATCACTATCATACCAATCTTATGGAGAATCAAGATCATAATCATCAATGTAGCTATCATCATAAGAGAGTGTGAATTTCACAGGTTTATTATATTTTGTTTTTGTCTATAATAAATTCATTTCACCATATATTAGAGTTAATTTTTGAATATGTTCATCATTATTATGAGCTTGCATATTATCTTGAATTAGAGAAAGGTCATGAGGAAGAGAATCAATGGGTGTTTTGACTTATTGACTTTGAAATATTATCATGGATTTTTTAGATTAGATATTATCTCTTTCCTTTACATAAGTGAGAAATTCTTTCATAAAGGGCCTTTTTTATTATCTTGATTTTTTTATTGCAATTTTTCTTTGGTGAGTGCTCTTTTTACAATTGTTTTTTTCATCTTGTTCATTGTGTAAGCTTGTTTGTCCTATTTTTTTTTTTAATTTTTTATTGTTGTGAGTTATCTTTTTCTATCCATATTTTATATATGTTCTTTATGCACTTATATTTAAGGATATGTAATATGAGTGGGTTTATTTATATTTTTATCTTGTATAGCATCACCACTATCATGGAGTATGTATTTCATTCTTTAAAGCCCAACAATTATTTGTATGATGCCCATGAAATCTATGATATGAAAATAGTATTTTGATATTTTTAGAGGAGGTATAGAAGGGAATGTAGTCAAATTATTTTAAATAATTTCTATTATAAATTCACTTTGAGTCTTATTATCCTTTTTTATACTTTTTGAAACATTAACAATCGATGTAGGTTGCTTCTGATAGCTAGATGAAGATGTATAAATATGATCAATCCTATCATATTATAGATTATTAGTAAATTTGTTATTATTTTCAAGAGATATGATATTTGAACTCAAATATCAATTTTGATTTTTAAATTCTTGTATTAAATTTTACATAAGAATGATTTGATCTTGAAAGGATTTACAAGCACAAGCCTTAGGTAGATTTCATTGACTAGAAACACCACCTAAAGGAGATGTGGGAGAGGGATGGATAGGTTTTTCAATTGGATTAATAGATTAATTAACTATATATGAGCCATTTTATTCTTGTTGATTAATAATATTGAAATAATTAACACTCACAAAATATGCATTGTCATCATGCGATGACTCTATGATAAGATTATGACATTGTGGTGCAAGAATAACATCATATGAAGAAAAACATAAGGATGGAGTAGGAGAAAAATCAAAAGATGTGATATGATAAATATCATTAATTTTAATTGGATTTTTAGATGTGCTAAGGAAAGAGGAAGAATGTTCATCCTCATGGGTTGACAAGGGAGGAGAGGTATGACTTGTAGGTTCAACATCCACTAGTGTAAAGGATAAGAGATGAAAACATTGAAATTGATTTTATTTGGATTGATATTTTTGTTTTAAATTATTATGCAAGGAATAAAGTGAATTTAAAGAATATTCTAGAGGTGTTTATAAAGAGGAATCAAGAGATGTAACTAAAGAAGGTTGTAAAGGGGAATCCAAGGAGGAATCTATAGGTGAAAAAGAGGATACTAAGGAACAATATAAATAAGTTTGCAAATGAGATGATAAAAAGGTAGAAGGAAGTTTTTATACAATAGGATAAATAAATTAATTAAAGGGATGAGCTAAATAATGTTATGTAGGTTTTCACGGGTTAGTAAGATCAGCTTGAACATTATATGCTTGGTGAAGCTCAAACTCATCATCATCAATATTTTTTTGTTTGTTTATATTTGTACATTCTAATTGATCATAAGAAAAGGGAATTGAATCATGTTATGTACCCATAATGTATGAAAATGTATGTAAATACATGAAAAAGTGCTAAAAAGTAACAAATGATATTTCATTTACAAGGTAATCTAGTGACTAAACACATAATTAAAAAAATGAAGGGCAAAAGGGTGATCCAAAAGGTTTTGAATGATTTTTAGGCTTTCAAATATACTAGCTCATCCATTGGATAATTTTCACCCAATGTTTCAAAGCACTAACTTATGGAGGTATAACCATACCCATAGCCCATGCAATTTAGTTTCAAGGGTAAGTTGAGAGTAACTTCCTAGAGTTAACTAATTGGCGGTGAACTAAAAAATTAGATGGAAGATATAAGAGGTAATCTAGTGATTAAACACACAAATTAAAGTAAAAATGAAGGATGAAAGGGTGATCCAAAATGTTTTGAATGATTTATAGGCTTTTAGATATACTAGCTCATTCATTGGATAATGTCAGCCTAATGTTTTAGAGCACTAACTTATGGAGGTAGAACCATACCCATATCTCACTAAACTCAATTTTGAGAGTAAGTTGAGAGTAACTTCCCAAAATTAATTAATTAAATTGGTGCACTATAAAATTAGATGGATAGTATAGATTCTTAGTTGGTTTAAATAAGGAAATTCTAAAACTTGTGAATAGCTTTAAATAATGATTATGAGTATTAGAGTAATCTCCTCACACTATGATGTCTATAAATAGAACATCACCTAGCCTAAAACAATAACAACTAGGAGTTTAAAGACTACTAGAATACAATCTCTAATGAAAATAAAAATCAAAGAAAAATAAATGAAAAGTAAAGGATAAGTATTTATGTATTTGGACAATATCAAAATTACACCAAAGGTCAAAAGAAAAGAGTCTATGTTAATATCTATTTGAAAGAAGTTTTTTCAGTGATAACTTACTCCAATGTCAAAATAAAGTGAATTGATATAGTATCTAAGGTTGAGAACTTAGTTATTTCAATATCAAGACTTTATAGAATAAATACTAAAACCCTTAACCAAGAATCAATAAGAAGTGCAAGCAATGTTCTATTCTAAAAGTGGGTTGAACAAAATGTTTACCTTAAAATTAGTCTAGATGAATTTAACTAACTCTAAAGTATTTTAAACTTAAAATATGATCTAAGAGAGATAAATAAGTAGCTTACTATAAAAACATAGTGATATACAAAAAATTAAAAATCTATAAATATTTTAAATTGCTAAGAAATAGTAATTAGAGTTAGGGTTAGAGAGATGTCCTTACAATTTGATTTATGATTTTGGTATTTATTATGCACTAACTATGAATGTGTAGAAATGTTGATAGAGACTTTTAAACACAATATTAATTCAAATATTTACTTCACTATATTCTAGGAAAAGTGCATAGTAGGTGAACAAGGTCATAGTGCATTGTTGTATGCTACTAGAAATATATTTGTGTTGGCTATGGGATGAAATTGAAAGTTTTAGGCTATTTTCATATATTTATAGAACAACTATTTCTGGGAAATCTCTAGTTTTATGTGTAGATAAACTAAAAAATATAAAACCCTAGTTTACACAAGGAAATAAACTAAATAAAATGCAAAGGGGGAAGTAGGTATGAATGTGAGATATGGCCACACTATCCTCAATACCCAAATATACTAAATGTTGCCTAAATAGTCCATGTGGACCTTAGACCAATGTATTTATCCATTTTGAAAAGATAGTAAGATGGATGCAACTATAAATCTATGCTTTATGATTGACAAATAAGTGTCCTCAATTAACAATAAAACAAGTGACTTGACGAAATGACTATGTTACTGTAATAGATTTGTAATAATGTTATTTTTTGAATAGATAATTGCTTTTAAAAAATGAAATAGCTTGTGTAACCAAGGGGATTTCAAGTGAGGCACTTGATTTTTTATTATAGGATAATATCTAAAATATTTATAATAATTGGCCCCAAGGATAATTTTAAGAATGGATCCATAAAACTTACTATAAAATCTTGGTCAATTCTAGAGTTTAGGGATACTTCCATTGGTGAATATTTGGTAAAATCAGTACATAGGTATAAATTGATTAGTGATTTATATTAGATATTTCAAAAAACTTATAAATATATAATGAATTTAACATCATATTCAAATCAATAAATAATAGCAAAAAATCCATAGTTAAACACCTTTATCCAAACACATTCATAGGGAAAATATGTTTGAGATGGAATAATGATTATGATCAATGGATACCCTAAGTTTTTAAAAATAACTATTTTACTTTGCCTTATGAAATTAGGGGTAGTCCATCCATTTAAAACATTTGTTCAAATTAATAAATCAAAGAAAGGAGGACATGAGAGACAACATGAATAAAAACTGTTATAGACCCATCCCAAACCTAAATCCTAAGCATGCATGTATGAATCTTAAAAAAATCATCACCACATCAAGGTCCAGACACACATTCACAAGATTTTTGAGGTATATCTAATCTTGTTACTAAATAAACAATCACAGATAAATGTAAATATCTTGCTGATCTCATTACTAAATAAATAATCTCATGTGATAACCAAATTGTGTCTAATATTAAGGGTTTTGATAGAAGATAAAAAAGGGTTTTCACATTGCGGGCAAAGATCTGATGAAAAAAATAACATGACAATAGTTCAAATCCCTTAAAAGATAGACATTATTCATAAAAAGTGTGAAAACATTTGTAGATATGTAGGGCTTGTATTTCTTACTTAGATTGTACTTCATTGTTGGTTGCTTAGACTCCTCCTTGGCCTCTTTATATAATTATCACTCACTTCATGATTCCCAAGACATGTAGGGCTTGTATTTATTACTTGGACTCTACTTAATTATTGGCTACTTAGACTCCTCCATGGATTCCTATTGAAATTGTCATTCGTTTCATGATTCCCATGACCACAAAGGAATAAAATTTTAATAGGAATGAAGTAATAGGAATTTAGGTTTTAGGGTCTCATGGTTCTAGGGTTTAAGCAATTTGAAGCACTTATGTAGATTTATTTTATGAGAGGTAATTTGTGTTAATTAAAAAACCAATGGAAAAAGAGATTAGAGGATGATGAATATAAAGTTGAGATCTTATTTATGATTTTTTATTTTTAACAATTAAATTTTTCCTTTTTTTTAAATATTAAATTTGTCTTTTTTAAGTACTAAATTTGATGGCCATATAACTTAGTATAAATTGAGTTATACCTCTGTAAGACTATAAGTTTCTCAAATGATCAAATAAATAATATAATACACCAAGTATAGAAGAAATTGTGACAAAAAACTAGAGTATAGAGTATAAATCAACTATGGGGCCATAAGGAAAGACAACTATGAAAATTGAGGATGACATAACTAAAAAAATATTCAAAACATTTTCATAGTTTTAAAATTATAAACTGTATAATAAGGTTTGCTAAAATGTTTTAACTAAATCCATAGTTAAACCCCTTTCCCCAAACACATTCATAGGTAAAATATGATTGAGGTGGAATAATGTCTGTGATCAATGGATACCCTAATCATATTTTAATTAAGGTTGATATGTTCTCAAAATATATGAAATAGGTATTTTTAGATTAGTCAAAAATATGGTTGAAATGATCATGAGGCTCTATTGAATTTATTTCAATTAACAAACCATGCCAACTAGAATATAATTATTACCTTAAACATTTAAAAAAAATACAGTATGATCATGGGGCTATGTTATGTTTATTCAGTTTGTTCTTTGTGCATAATTTAAAATAAGTATCTTGCATGTCATTATTTCTCAGAAGAAATCAATTTCTTGTTTTTTAAAAATAATTATGTGGTAAATACCAACCAAATAATATAATAAACCAAGTATAGAAAAAATAGTGACAAAAAAATTAGAGTATAGAGTACAAACTAACTATGGATCCATACGACAAGACAACTATGAAAAGCGAGGATAACATAACTGAGAAAAATATTCAAGACATTTTCAATGTTTTAAAATTATAAACTATATAATAAGGTATATCAAAATTTATTAACCATATCCATAATAAATAATGGCCTTTCAAAAAAACATCATTGCAATTAACAAACCATGCCAACTAAAATATAATTATTACCTTAAACATTTAAAAAAATACAATATGAAAACCTCACTGTAGTTTCTATGGTTGGATATGTTTTCAAAATGTGAGCCTCACAATTTATTTATCTGTATCTTCTTTATTAGGGTTATATACAATAGCTGTGAATGCTACCAAAACAAGTCAACAAGTCTTCCATCTAATGGATCATGTTTCAGCCTTGACAAAATTAGTAAATAAATGTATGTAACATGATCAAGATTCAAGATCAACTTGATAGAGAGGTTGAAATTAATAATATTTTTTGGTTATCCTTTATGTACCAAAATATTGTTCTTTAAGACTCTTTTTGTGTAGTACATATGGTAAAATCATGTGTAGTACGTAGAATAAATTGAGTACAGACCACAACTCACACTTTTGACACAGTTGATAAATCTAATAGACTCAAAGGAGTTCCTATTACAAGGGATAAATTCCTTGAGGTTTTATCCTCTGTAAGTTACACCTTGAAGGAAATTGTAAAATGTCTTTCTTTATAGATTAGATATCATTTTCCTTGAGATGAATTACTAGAATCCATGGATGTGGTGTACCCTCAATATTAGAAATTTTTTAGCTCATCAAATTTTTAGAATAAAATCAAAACCTTGGCCAACACTTTTTCAAGAGTGTAGAATGGAATGGTGAACAAGTTGAGGGAATTTTAGATTTTCCATAGCTAAGGGAGTAGTTTGTTTGATTTGCCATGACAATGTTAGAACAAGTTAAAGTTTTAGACCATGCTTTCAAAGATGAATTGATTTCTACACTATGGACTACCTTAAATTTGAGTGAAATACTATGTGATGGTATCTTAGAATATTTTAATATTGATAATTTATGTCAAATAATGATTTTGGGCTCAATGGAAGGTGAGATAATTTTTAGTACATTGTCATTTTTAAAGTAAAAAATAAGAAACAATCTTGACAAGAATTTGGAGACTTAATTGAGGATCTATACAACTAGATACAATGTCCTTGATTTTCCATTTGATAGAGATCTAGAAATTTGGCAATCTACATCTGAAAGAAGTAGATTGACTAATATTTATTCTAACACATTAGAGTTCTGCAATACTAGATCCAAGTCCAATTTTTTTTGAAAAGAATGAAAATGACAATTATCAAGAACAAAATGATTAAAATTGACACATTGAAATTTTAAATTTAAGCATTTGAAATCTACCAATAGCTTGCATAAATGATTATAAAAATTGAGAAAACCATCATATATGTATTTGAATAAATTACATTAATCCCATAGGTGACATGTTGGACCAACATTAAATTTTACCTTGGCCCTTCAATATGCCGACACCAACACACTAAAAAATAAGGTAAGATCTCAACTTCGATCCACACAACTTTAATTTCACCTGCATTGTATTTAGTGATAGAAATAAAATAAACATTAGCTTTGAGAATTTGGGATGTGAAGTCATTTATGTCATTAACCTCTTTTAACACTTCCTAGTTTTTTAAGCCTTGAATATGTAGTAACTTTAACTTACAAGTTTATAATTATAGTTTTAGTTATTTATTATTAAGTTTTTTAATTATTAAAACCATATAAAAGGAAGAGCATATTTATTTTACTTGATTTTATAAATGTGTTAAGGACCACTTGTGACTTAGGACACAATAAGCTTAAGATACTAATTATATTTTTGTTGGCATGGTTTGTTAATTGAAATAAAAAAATATTTGAAAGGCCATTATTAATTATGGATATGGTTAAGACATTTTGGTAGACCTTATTTTATAGTTTATATCTCAATTATCAAAAATATGTATATGTGAATTAGATTTTAAATAATATAATCTAACCTATCCAACAAAGTAAAGCCTATAAAAGAGGCAATCTCTTGAAGAAAATATTTTTGATTCTATAAAAGTGTTTTATCCATATCTTGATATCTCTATAGCTAAAAAGAGGATAAAAAATAAATGAAAGCAACCAAGAGATAAAAAATAAAAATGTAAATGAAAACAAAACAATGAAAATAAAAATATAATAACTATTAAAATTAAGAGAAACTAAAACAATGAACTAACATACTCATAATTTAATGCCAAATATCATAATTTAATGGTTGATCTTAGATTAGTATTTTGAGCAATTTACAGAGGTCTGTACTCAATGTAAACTAAGTATTGCACATGATCTTACCATATGTACTACACAAAAGAGTCTTTGAGAACCATATTTTTGGGACATGAAAGATAAAAAAAACATTATTGATTTCAACTTCTCCCTTAGGTTCATATTGGATCTTGATCATGTTACATACATTTATTTACTAATTTTTACAAGGTTGAAACATGATCCACTATACAAAAACAACTTAAAAAAATTATTATATTAAAATAAAATAAATTACTAAAACATTAAATTTCATGTGACTTGGGATGGTTCCCACACTAGTCAAAGGTGGGCTTACCTTAATCTAAACATTAAAATCCATGTGTATTTCCATAATTGTTTAGTAAACCATTCAAACATATTATTATGTAGGAAATAAAATACTACATTTCTATATCAAGACCACCAAAAATAATGTGAACATACTTAAAAATATCATGATAGTATTTCATAAGTACCAAGTATCAATAAAATTTTTGACACAAGAATTTTACCAGTCTGTATTAGAAACTAAATCTATCAAAGGGGCACCCTTATCTATCAAGTATTAAGTATACTATATGGAAATAGTGAGAAGTTTAATAAAGTGGGTCAGACCCCCTTTAAACTCATCTACCTCTAACTTAACATTTTTTAACATTTTGATCTCCATAAGTTGTGTTGTAGGACTGCTAACATATTTCCTACTACAAGAAGCATATTTTTTACACTCTATGTTAGGTTGTGGAGCTTAAAGCTTCACATGGATGCAGACATGGAGGAGGATGCTGTTGTTACAGTCACCGGCATCAGTCAGGCCAACTGACGTCGATAGGGTACAGACAAGAAGTAACTGACGATGGTCAGAAGTCAGCTGACATCAGTCACCTCTAGGCAGATAGGGACCGATGTCGATCGCTTGTGCGGTTCAGAACTGCCAGTTCACAGATAGTTAGTTAATGAATCAGGTGTTTGCATGTTGAGGGCTAATTATAGTCTCAAGCTGCAGATCTAATTATTATAATTAGGTGTCTAATTATTGTTTGCATGAGATCTATATAATAGACTCATGGGCTGTATTGTAATTTGTGCTAGTTTGAGTTGAGAAAAGTTAGCTCCTGTGTGTGAAGTGAGCAAGGGTGTTCCTCCTAGTTCCACAGTAGTTCCAAGTGTGGGTGCTAGTTTTGGAGAATTAGAAGGATTCTTCATGTATGTAGGATCTTGGTCGGTAGGTGTTGTAAGGCCACATTTGGAGATCTACATGGTGTGTGTGTGTGTGTGTGTGTGTGTGTGTGTGTGTGTGTGTGTGTGTGTGTGTGTGTGTGTGTGTGTGTGAGGTCAAAGGAGATCTGTAGGTGACAACAGAATCAAAGGTGACAACAACACATCAAGAGAAAATAGAGGAAGGTAAGGTAGTTCCTTCTAGGTAAGTAAGATTAGGTTGATCTATAGGTGTATGTGGGTGCAGGATCCAGGTTTGCAGGTGTGCAGAACCAGATTGATTTGCAGGTGTGCAAGATTAGGGAGGACAGTAGCACAACAGGTAGTAAGATCAGGGGAGATCTACTTGGAGTATGTTGAGTACTTGGAGTGCATGGAGAACTTGTGGAGTGTGTGGAGCACTGGTGTACTAGCAGTAGTGGATACTGACTGGTTGGAGGTGAACACCAACTCTGTGTTTAAGTTGTGTGTTGGGACCGTAAGAGAGAGAGCTTTGAGGAAAGAATTACTGTACACTTGAGGTGTGGGAAGCCTCTGAGAGGTGTGAAGAAGAAGTGGCATCTTCTTTATTGTATTCTTTTTTGGTTGAGTATTAATATAATTGGGTATTGTCTCTCATATTCTGTGTTGTTTCTAGTTTCTAGTTACTTGTTACTTCTGGTTAATTCTGCATATTTAAGTTGCTTGTGTATGGTAATCAATTGTGCTTTCATATTTCCCAACACTCTAGGGATGGAATATTAGTGTTAATTGGAACAATTAAATTAGGATGATATTTTGTAGTTACTTCAAGAATATTTTTAGGTGGTTTGTAAAATGGACTTGTTAGCCAAAATTTGGCTACCATGAATGAGGATCATTCAAAACTTTGATTTACTTGATCTTAACTTTGTTGATAACCATTATTAAGGTCTTGTGTTAGTCATTAATGATCTGAGATGATAGGTAATGTGTCTTCTTTGATAGATTACAAGGTCATTTAGGATTGTGTAGTTGGTAGATGAGTCAAGTCATGTTGTATGGTCATAAAATGGTAATTATTTATGGTCTTCATTTTGTGTTTAACATTGTTTAAGGTAAGTTTGACAAAGTTAAGGTAAGTGGGAAATAAAGTCAATATGGAATCATGCTCAATAAGACAAGGTGGTGACTCTTTTAGGACAACCATGGTCTAAATATGACTAAATAGGTCAAAGAAGAAATACTAGTAAGTAGATGACATTGTATTTTAATAAATTTGGAGGTTTTGAGGTATTTTTGACAAGATTAAGGTATTTTATTAGTTTAGTCTTATTATACATTTCAAGGTTGAAATGATACTCGTAAAGAAAAAATATAAAGGTTTTATATTTAAAAAAGGGATTTTTTAAGTTATCTAACACCTATGTCATGACATCATGTTGTACTTAATCGTACACATTCCCCAAATGTCTTACATAACTGATTTCTAACATTGGAGTTCCCTTTGTAACTATTATTTATCATTTTATAACACATAAATGAAGATTTTTAGAGAGATTTGAAAGAAAATAAGGGCGTGAAATATTTTTTCACTCTCTTCCACATTTGTATAGTTAGGGGAAGATTAAAAGTCACCTAGTTCACCATCTCTAGCAGTTCTAAGGCTCAGAATGGGCAAAATCTTGAGAAAAGCATATTTTTAGAGGTTTTTTGTAGAAGATTTTTGATGATTAGCAAGGTAAAATATCTTTAAAATATACCCATGGAATTATCAGACCTAAATCCATGAAAAAATTGGAGTTTTAGAGCCAAATGGTGCAAAAACCCACTTCATTTCTCCATCAGTCTTCTTGGTAGCTTAAGACAAGAAACATATTTTCACTTGGTACTTTGAGGAGAGATAAATTTAGAGCCCAATATCTTGGAAATATGAGGGTAACCTAATTATCTTACACTTTGTGTCATTGTTTTTCTAGTTGAACCCCTTAACTTTATGAACTATCCTTAAGAAGTTAAGGTGCGAAAATGAAATTTCAAACCCATAACCTCAGTTTTAGACATTTTCATGGCATTGTTTGGATCATTGGTGAAAATTAATGATTGTGTGATATGATGAAATGATCCATAATATCCCTCACACTATTTTATAGTAATTTTTTCACATGTGCTATCATCAAGAAGAATTAAACCTCTATTTCAGTGAATTATAGTCCTAGAAGAGAACCTACAGGCATGATTTTCATTAGTCTAAATGTTTGTTCACTTAAAATGACCTATAAGTAACTTATTTAACATATAAATCCTTATATAATATTCCTAATACTATTTAAAAACATCAAATGAGTTATAATAGTGAAGTGTAAGAGAGAATCATGCATTCAAAAGAGTTATTATAGGTTACAATCCAAGACAAACCCTATTAAGGTCATGGAGAGATAATCAAAGGTTTTAAAATTAATGGATAGCTATATTATGGTATTACCAAAAATTATCACTTAATTTTACATCCTTCATCAACCTACATTCATCATACAAACTAGTCTTCTTGAGCCATGCCATGATTTTAATGAGAAGGTACAATCACCTATAGGTCTACCTATAGGGTACGATGATCTAATATTAAGTTTGAAAGTGAGAATAGTTTTATGACTTTCATGGTTTTTTTAATATCTCATAATAAGGTTTTAAGAAGTTGTAATTTCATTCAAGTCACATGAAATTCTAGAATGATCAAGAAAGGCCTCAAAGAACACCTATAGGCCATTACCAAGAAAGTAAGCTTGAAGGGATATATATGTAAAAGATAAAAGAGATGAAGAAGGAATGGATAGATAAAAATAATATTGGGAGGTATTGTTGTGATATAGAATCATGTTCCACTAATTTCTTTAATGTAAGGGTGCTCTAGGCCTATTAAGGATTGGGAGGACAATGTTGACTTTGTTTTCAATCTTGGAGAAACACATATGGGATTGGTTTATCATTCCCATAATGGCCTATAAATTTTAAGTGTATTAAATTTAGATCATGTATTTATTTTGAGTTCTATTGAATAAGAAAATGGTGGAAGTCATAGGTGCTCAGTCATAGGGAAGAAGATTACTTATCAAATGGACTATGTGGAACCAATAAGAGGATGGTAAGATATTCAAGTGAATTTACCAAGTGAGTTGAATGCATTGAAGTGATATAAAAACATAATATATTCTACTTATAGTTATATCATTGATCATGTAGGGTCAAAGAAGGAAAAACATAGAGAAAAGAAGGTTTAGAGGCCTAAATATAGACCTACAGGCTTGTCAGCAGGCAGTAGGAGTGAAAAATTATTTAGATTGGTTGTTTGAAGGTTTATAAAGGTTGAAGATAGGTCAAAGGAATAATTATATATCCTATAATATCTATAAAAATAACCAAAGTTCTAATCCAAGAGAATATGTCTTCAAATCTATAGTCATGCTACCCATAAGCATATATAGCCTGTTTAGGAGAATTGGTGAGATATGTGAGTGGTTTTTTGAAAAAATAAAGTTGATAAGAGTGGAAGAGATATATAAAATTAAGTTATAAATGTTAAAAAGGTATCCATATAGTTTTCAAGATGATTGAAGGTAGTGAAGAGGTCAAAAAACATAGTTAGGCCTAGAAGCCTAAATCACCACTTACATGCCTGAGTGTGTGAAGTTGAACAAACCTAAAATTTTGAAGTTTTTTGAGAGTTAAATAGTTTTAATGGGGTGAGTGAGATGTGGGAGACCATTTAAAATATTATTGAGTTTATTTAAAATCTTTAAATTAGGAAGAGATACCATAACAAATCTGCTAGGGTCAAAATACCAAGATTGCTCACAAACCCTTGAGGTGGGCTAGATCATGTTTGAGGTCTTGTGAGAAGACAATTAACTTAGATATGTGTTATAAAACATTTATATAGGTGTTTAAAACCAAATTTAACTATTTCCAATAAAATATGGATAATTTGATCCCTATTTTTTCTAAACACACTCTCTCGACCTTCTTAATGGGCCTAAAAAGCTAGGAAAGATAACTTTCCTCACGTGTGAAGTATAGGGAGAAAGCACATTGGATATTGAGATTATTAGGGAAGGTGAAGGGGGTTTTTTGAATAAAATTTATGGTGCTAGTTTAGACATTAATACCAACAGGTTTATGAACCATTGTTAAGAGAGTTGCATACTCCTAAACCCTACTTAAACCTTGCAAGAGACCCAATAGAGAAGATTGACCTCCTAAGTGATCTAAATGGATTAAAATATCCTAGAAAATATTTTTATGATACAAACCTATATAAAATTTAATGATTCACTATTCTGGCATGTGTGAGGCATGGTTTTATAGAATTTGGCCTAAGAATGATAGTTACAGGCCTAAAAAGGTAGTTTTTGAGGACTTCTCATGAAATTTGATTGATTAAGACCTAATGGAGTATATTAAAACCATATATGACCTAAATAAGTTATGGGTGATTATTATAAATCCTCATAAAGAATATATATAGTGATTTTAACATTATTTGGAGAGTTTAAGACACCTAGTGTTGAGCATACATGTTATCAAAGGTTTTTATCATATCTAATTCACTTATACCTCAGTCTTGAATATGTTTTTGATATTGAAAAAGGGTATAAGGAATAATTATAGGATAATTTATAGGTAAAAGTATGTGGTGGTATTCCTCAATCAGGAACTAGGCCTAGGACTAAAGAAATAGACTCACTATGGTGGTCTTCACTTGAACCAAGAAAGTATCTCAATCAAATTGTAGGTTATACCAATTTGAAGACTCTTGAACCTTAATACATAGCTCCAAAAATATGAGAGAGACATTTAATTGGCATAATATGGTGTTGGAAGAATCCAAGAAGCATGACCAAGAGTGACACATATCAAGACACAAGCTTATAACTCTTTTAATCAAAGAATGGGTAGTTTCACATGAGGTTGATTAGTCATCAAGAAGGTGAAGAGTCATTCCACACCACCCTTGATGAGGGAAAATATTATATTAGGCATACACATGTTCATTAAAAGCTTCATAATTTACTATTTTTAGTCTTCTTGTTTATAACTTGTTCTTCATGAGATGACACTTGTCATATGCAGCTCTTACACCTCTCTCTCTCTCTCTCTCTCTCTCTCTCTCTCTCTCTCTCTCTCTCTCTCTCTCTCCTTCATTTTTCCTATATATGCTACCTTGAATGGATTTTTATAGATCCTTTGGTTGATTATGGTGAATCCCTATTAAATTAAACACTTGTACTATGCATTTTAGTGTTGAATAAAGTTATTTCTTACCTTCTCAAATACTTGTAATTAGTGTACTTGTGTGATTGTTGATGAATGATAGTAGTAGTGCCTTCACTCTCTCATTTGTCCTCTCCTACCTCTTTGAAAATGGATTGAATTCTTGTAGGTCACATGGTGAGTTTGGATAGCTTTTCATAGTTTAGAAGTGGATTTTTGTTATTAGTGTCTTTCTTGGACCTCTTGATTAGCACTTCTATTCAATACCTTGTCTATGACCTCTATGTTGAAACACTCATGCTTGAAGATTCTTATTGAATATTGTGATCAGATTCATGACTAGTTTATGTTCTTAGTGCATTATATTCAAGTTTATGGTATAAATTTGGTGCATCACCTCCCTATTTTAGTTTACTTTAAGTTTCTCTCTCCCTTTTTCCTTACAAGTAATAGGTCTAGTAGTAGTTTTAGGGTGATAACATCAAGGAAGCTAGCCCTATATAGAGATTCACCTCAATGATTAGGCCACCCACAACCTAGAGGTGTCTCAATTATATCAATTAAGTGAGGAGGTTTGAACAACCTCCTCAAATGTGAAAGTATTGATGATAACAAGAACATTATGCTTATCAGATTCAATGACAATATGCATGTGTTAAGAGGGCTCACTTAGATTTTCTCATCCATGAGGATGTTTCCTTGAATGTGATCCCCTACATCCTACATTCCAAAAAAAGTCAAAGATTTAGTAGGCAAAGAGATGAGAACATTCCAAATGGTAGGTTCATTGGTATCAAAATGCAAGGAAACATGAGGTCCCTAGTTAAATGGTCTAGGAAATATCTTAGTATCCTTGCGACCATGTAATAATTAGACACCTTGAGACCTACCTAGTGAAGGAGTAACCTTACTATGATGATCACCATCATGACCCCAAACATCTCTACCTAAATTATTTGAACTTGGATTTTAGCCTGATATCTAATAAATTATTCTAAAATAAGTATTTTATACAACTGAGCTTAAATAATTTTTAATTTTCATGATCTTAAAAATATAATACATCAAAATTTTCAATTTGAAACAAAATGAAAATATTAATTATATAACCATCATTGTGCATAAAAATTAATCATTCTATCATCTTTACAACCATACTGAAATAACAACTGCTAGCTTAAAAAAACCATGCATTCTTCATTCACAATCCTCATGCCACTTTCAAGAAAATGATAAATAGGCCATAATCAAATACATGAAACTAAAATCCATAAAAATTCTTGGCCCTATGAATTTCATATATATATTTATAAAAACACATTCAACTCTATCTTCAAAATTTTAAAACCAATATTTCAAATTTTGACCATGCCAAATAATCAAATACTCATTTTGAACAAAAGTTTCACAAACATTTCAGCAAAATATTTAGTGAAGACAAACCACTATGTCAAAATTGATCATTTATATACTCTGCATTATCATCAACAAGATTTCTCAAAAACCTAATGTTTAATTTTCATTTGTGTGTGTGTGTGTGTGTGTGTGTGTGTGAGAGAGAGAGAGAGAGAGAGAGAGAGAGAGAGAGAGAGAGAGAGAGAGAGAGAGAGAGAGAGAGAGGACCACTAAGAACATAATGAAGTTAAGGTAATAATTATATTTTGGTTGACATGGTTTGTTAATTGAAATAAAAAAATATTTGAAAGGCCAATATGGACATGGTTAAGATATTTTAGCAAACATTATTATATAGTTTATAAATTTAAAATTATGAAAACGTTTTGAATATTATTTCACACCATTTATAAAACCAAGCAAAATAAACATGCTCTTCCTTCTATATGGTTTTAATAACTAAAAAAACTAATAATAAATAATTTTCAAATCTAATGTTTATTTTATTTCTAGCATTGAATATGGTGTAAGTGAAATTAAAGCTATGGGGATCAAGGTTGAGATTTTGACCCATTTTTTATTTCATAATCCTCATGCCAATTTCAATAAAATGGTAAGTAAGACATAATAAAATATTTGAAACTCAAATCCATACAAATTCCTGACCTTATGAGTTTCATATATATATATATATATATATATATATATATATATTTATGAAAATACAAGTAATCGTATCTTCAAAAATCTAAAACCAATATTTTCAATTTTGACCATGCCAAATAAACAAATACTCATTTTGAACAAAATTTCTTTAAACATTTTAATAAAATGTTTAATGAAGACAAACCACTAGGTCAAAATTGATCATTTATTTACTCTGTATTATATTGAACAAGCATTTTCAATTTTCAAATTCCTAATGTTTAATTTTCATATATATATATATATATATATATATATATATATATACTACCTTAAGTTTATTGTGTCCTAATGATCCTTAAGGTAATAATTATATTTTTTAAGTTATGTTATCCTCACTTTTGATATTTGTCTTGGCCTATGGCTCCATAGTTGATTTATTATTTATACTCTATACTCTGACTTTTTGTCACAATTTTTTCTATACTTAGTATATTATATTATCTTGTTGGTCTTTACCACATACTTGTTTTAAACAAACAAGAAACTAATTTCCTCTAAGAAATACTTATTTTAACAAAAAAGAAATTTATTTCCTTTAAGAAATAATGGCATGAAAGATAATTCTATTAAAAAATGCACAAAGAACAAAATGAATAAACACAACAGAGACTCGTGATCATTTTAACCATATTTCCGACTAACCCAAAAATACCCATTTCACAAATTTTGAGAACATATCAACCTTTTATCACATGTGTAAATGGAATAATTGTGTGAAGTCAAAATGAGTGAAATAAACAAAATCATTTTTTAATGAATTTTTTTTTGTAGATATACATTAAATTTATAATAAAACCAACATGCACAATGTTTTGAGAAAATATCTTTAAACAAATGCTTTTTAGGGAACCTATTATTATATTTATTCATTTCAAGATAGATGACTGTGCATGCAAATAATTGATCTTAGACTTTAAAACCAAAAAACACAAATACATACCTTCCAACCATAAGGAAACTAACTTATAAATTATATGCACCTTCATTTCTAACCTCTCATCCCAATCTTCCGACTACTAGAGCTTCACTTATGCTAATAGCTTGCATAAATGACTAAAAAATGAGAAACTATCACATGTGAATTAAAGCAATTTACATTAATCTTGTGGGTGGCATATTGGACCAAAATTAAATTTTACCTTAGGGCCACTCAATATGCTGGTGCTAATTCACTAAAAATTGGGGCAAGATCTAAACCTTGATCCCCATAGCTTTAATTCCACCTGCACCACATTCAATGCTTGAAAGAAAATAAACATTAGGTTTGAAAATTATTTATTATTAATTTTTTTGGTTATTATGACCATATAGAAGGAAGATAATGTTTGTTTTACTTGGTTTTATAAATGGCATTAAAAAATATTCAAAATATTTTCATAGTTTTAAAATTATAAACTATATAATAAGATTTTATAAAATATCTTAACCATATCCATAATTGGCCTTTCAAATATTTTTTTATTTAAATTAACAAACCATGCTAACCAAAATATAATTATTACCTTAAGATTATTGTTTCTTAAGTGGTATTTATCTCTCTCTCTCTCTCACACACACCCCACATACACACACATACATATATATACATAGATATATATATCCTTGACAATTTTAAATTAACCAATACATGTCTCATATAATTTCTTAGTGAATCAGAACCATACATGCATAGTAGATATGGTGAATTTGTGTCAAAAAATAAGACTAAGTATAATTTATAAGGTTATTTGAAACACATGTATAATAAATTGTATAAAATTAAGGATATTTGACCTATGTATAGTTTCATAGAATTAGCCATTTTTAAAATAAAAAATAACTTATAAAATTTTGGATATAAATAGCCTCTAAAATTTTCCTTGAAATAACCTCATGGAATACATGGGAGATCCATTAGGAAGCTTATCATTTTGAAAAACTAGTCATTAAAGCATGGGGGACAAGTCCATACTAGTGGATAGGTGCATAGTGTGTCCCTGTCCACCTAATGCACACTTGTTTAGAATGAATATAGGCTTCTAAAATTAGATTGATAATGAATTTTATTCTCATTAGGGATGTGTAGGAACATATTAGGCAAGTCTAGAAGATGTTCATAAAAATTACAAGACTCGGGAAGCTCTCACATAGATAAATGATTATTAGAATGGTGAGTTGGCCAAACAAGATAAAGATGTCAAGAATAAATTTTTTCAAGCATATATTGGTTAAATTTAAATGTATACAAATATTTAATATGACATATTGATTATTGAAAGAAAAAAATTGTGTTGAATTTATATAAATATCATTGTATGTGTTGTTATTTTCTTACTATAAGTAGTAGATGTGTTCATGGCAGGTGTGTGGGTATTGTTTGAATTTATAAAAGGTGAGGGATAAGCCTTATGCCAAACTAATCCTTCTTCCACAATTTAGGTATCCATGCGAGTAATATAAATAAAATATTTGCATGTTGTGTCAGTTAACCTATCTCTGATAGGTGATATGAGACTATTGATAAATATATGTTGTATTTCAAGATCACAGGGTTGAAAAATCAAAATTTGCATATGAAAATGAAATATAAATATGTAATCACACATATATTCCTTTTTACATTGTTTAAATATTATAATCTCTTATATGTGGACCTAGGTCCATTGTTGGTAATGTATCGATCTAGGAAGGATTCTTGTAAACATTGAAATGAATATAGGGACTAAGTAGGTAAAGTAAATAACCAAGATAAGGACTCATGAATTAGTGTACTAGGAAATTATTTAAGTGATATGGATCAAAGTTTCTCATAGTTCTTATATACACCCAATTTTTGCATGGTACACTATTCTCAACATGACAAGTCTAATGATGATGTAGTGAACTCTTAATAATACTAAAAAAAAACTCTCTAACATCCCTTCTATATTAATTCCTTCTCCCTTTCTAGGTCCCTCAAGATCCCCTTTTTGGGCCCTTGTATCTCCCCTAAACCTATTTTTAAAAACCTCTCATTAGTGATGGAACTACCCTATTAAGTGACATAAATACCCTATAGGGTTACAAAACTACCTAATTAGTGATGGGTTCATCATGATGATTATGTAAAATACAATGGTGGTTATTTCATAATAGAGTGGTTTTATTTTAGAATAAGGGAAATTGTGTAACTTGATAGGGTAATTTGTCCCCAAAACAATAGTTACATAACTACTCCTATAAACAAGGGTAGTTCCATCACCATTATTTCAACTTTTAATTTTAGATTTTAATACCCACTCTTTTATGTGTTTTGAGTGATTATTATCATGTTTTTTAATTTTTAAAATAGATCCAATTAGGCTCAACTCAGTCCCTCTTCTATTTCCAATCATTTTGAGTCCCTCCTAAATTCAACTCCCAATTTAACTAAGTAAAATTCCTTCATGCAATCTTCATTACTCTTTTAGAAGTAAGCCAATTTTTTCTTGAATTTGGATCTAAAAATTTTCATTAGAGCTTAAAAGTTTTAAATCCTTTACATCCACACCCAAATACAATTGCTTTGGGGATTTGATTTGATTGCTTTCATGTTTGACTACACAGTTCTAGATAGGGAAAACCATTGTTCTTGCAATTAGGTCTTTGCAAATGGTGTCTTCAACCAGTTAAAATTAGTTGTTATTTATTTGGAGTTATGTATTAATTATTATTATCAAAATTTTTATAATAATTTATTCATCATATTTATTATAGAGTTTCTAAAATCTTCATTTGGGTAAAGGAACTAGCATATTGTAGACCACAATACAAAAAATCTCTTGATTTTAACCAATCTACATTAGGATCAAGTTAGAGGTTATTAGCTTAGATTTATTTATTTTATTTATTAAACTATATTAAATTAAAATTCATTATTTAATTATATTAAATATTTATTTTGTAAAAAAATAAGTTGTGATAGGAAAAAAATTATTCTCTCTCATCCTTGCACAAAAATAGTAATTAGTTTCTTTGTTTGCTTACATTCATTCAAATAAATTATTTCACAAAAAAATATTACATATAAATCTAGGTGAATGTTAGAGAATAGATCATACATTTTTATCCATTACAAAATATTAGTTTTCAGTTTTGAAAAAAAGTTGTTTTCACTCTCCAACAAGCAACTAGTGAGTTGTAAAACCCTAGATAAACCTAGGTGAACAAGTGATGATATTATGCTTATGATTTTAATTGATTGGATCAATTAAGAAAATTTATTTTAATTCATTTAATCATATAAATAAGAATTTATATCATTAATTTCTATTTCAAATGCATTGTTCATAGCTAGTGTGCAACATCTAGAAAGGTTTAAAACTTATTTTTGGCTCAGAGAAAATTCTTGGAACCTCATATTATTGTTGTTTATATCTTAGATATTTTATTGAATCACTTGAATGTTAATAAAACATAGTTTTTATAGTAAGATCCATTGACATATCAATAAAAAATCATAAAAATAAATTCATATAGTTTGCATCTAAGAAAGTTAAAAATTTGTATTAACAGAGCTAAAATAGATCTCTATCTCTCTCTCTTTCTCTCTCTTACTTTAAATGCATTTAAAATCAGGTATAAAATACAAAAATAAAGTGTTTTTTAATTTAATTTGATTTAATTTTAGTTTTATTATTGATCTCTACTTTCAATTATTTAATTTCAACAAGTAATTAATTTCCATTTCAATTAAGTATTCTTAAAACAAACAAAAATAATAAAAACATTGCCAAAAGCCTTGTCCAATCATACAAGCCAAATAAAAAATTGATTATAACAATGCAATAATTCCTCACACAATCTATTTAGATAAGCTCATATGCTTACACATTGATTAAACTCTCTTGGATGACACTTCCTAAAACACTCGATCTTATTAGAGAAGGTTTTTTTCATAGGGTTAGGGCACCTAGTCCCATAGTTAATATGCAATATGATATAAACACAAATATTAGGAGAGAGGTTTTATATTATACCATAATACCTCACCTCATTTTTGACTCTCTCAATGCCTTGAAATAATAAGAAAATATTCCTGATCTACCAATCATTATTCTTCCTTTATTAGAAGTTGACAATATAATGTAATCCAAACCTAGATCCTCACTTGCATGCCCTTCCTTATTCTCCTTAGGTCCAAAATCATCCTATATCATTCACATATATGGATTAAATTTAATTTATATATACAAATTTATAGAGTTTATCTCATCCTATGAGTCATTCAACCTAATCTCCCAAATTTCCCTAGTCTTAGTATCGATTAGGAGATTCAACTCCTCATAATATTAGATATCACATGGCCCTAGAGTTATATTTATACATAAATTGATTCTCTTAATGTGCATTTTGATGTTTGTGAGGCCTTTTGGTTCCATCATGAGAACCCATTACAACCACTCATTTTGAACCCCATTCTACTTAACAACCAGCCTAACCTATAATCCTATCCATAACCCATCCATTTCATCGACTACCTTGACTTGACCTTGAGGAGTCAAGTGTAAATTTTAACATGTGGTATTTGTGTGTACATAAATTGGTTAACCCAAAGTGAAGTAATTACATCCTTTACGTTATCCCTTTCTTCATATTCTTCTTTCTTCCTTATCCATTTCCCCTTCCATTTATTATGTGGATATTCATATACCCCCAGAATATGTTTGGACATGAAATAGGTTGATATCTTGTCCTAGAGAGATATATGAGAATCTAAGTAAACTCTAGTGTGACTTTATTTATGAGTTGGAATAAACTAACCATCGACACCAAAGTATACTACCAGTTTTATGATTACTCTCATCCTAACACCCAAAATGGGAGTGGAGTCTCTATTTAGGATATATGGGACATATCTAAAACTATGAGAAATCACCCCAACTCCATTGATATGACCCTCACTAGAGAAGGTATAATCACTCCTCACATGGACACTAGGCCATCAACTAGCATACAAAACCCAAACCTGGAAAGTATTTCTAGATATGATAATTATCTAGGAAGGATCTACCACTTAGAATATGGTGTTAATCATATGTAAGAAGTTGCATGTCCCCTTAGTAGGAGTCAAGATGCCTCAAACCCACCAGTATAAACCATAAATATTATCCCTAGGCTCCCACACAAAACCAACCTCTTTAGATCAACTGATCTCACACTCTACCCCTCATGTATAGGAGGTTCTTAGGCCTAACACCTATATTGGTCTGAACCAACTCATTAGCACCCTAGTATGTTATATTCTAACCTAGAGAAAAACTAACATAATCTTAGTTGGGGTATGGGTCCAAATTCTCTTACAAAAGCTCTTCCTTCTTATTCTCACATACAAATGATGATTCATCAAATGCCACAATAATAAGCTTACATGCTTCTACCATAATAGGAGGTGTGACCCCACCAAACCATGACTCTAACCAACCCATTAGGGACATCCTCACTTAATGGTCTCCAATATTGACACATTTAAAGTCCTTCCATCCATCAAACTCCTATTAAAACCCTAATGGGGAGAGTTTACACTTATGCTTCACCTTCATAAAATGATGTGGTGGTCAACATCCACCATTATTCACACCTATGAGTTACGTGCCTCCCATGTACACTCCCCCTCTATAGATAGGTTATATCTCACCTTACATAGACTCATGGTATATACAAGCACATTTACCACACCGTAAAAAACCACCACTCCTCTTACATCTAAAAATATTCATTCATACTTCCATATGTATTCCAAATCTAATCAATTAGCTATTTTTTGGTGTATTCCACTTCACCTTATCAAGCCTCTTCTATGAATTCTACTAGTTACAAAACTAACACCTATGCAATCCAACTTTCCACTGTAGTCTTACTATAACAATAATAAACTTTAACAACATGGGGACCTATGACAAGTAACTTAAGGATCCTCTTTATTTTAACATATGAGTAAAGATGACTTATAGTAGGACTATTCTTGGGATAGTGGCAACACAAGACTTGCACTTAGAGTAGCTAGATGTCAAGACTACATTCCTTCATGGTGATTTAAAGGAAGACTTGTATATGGAGCAACCACAGGGATATGAGGTCACAGGGAAGAAGAACATGGTGTGCAAATTGAACAAGAGCTTGTATGGTCTAAAACAAGCTCCATGACAATGGTACATGAAATTTAATAGTTTTATGATGGAACAAGGATACTCCAGGTGTCATTTAGACCATTGTGTATATATCAAGAAATATGATGATGGTGATTACATTATCCTTTATCTTTATGTGGATGACATGTTGGTTACATATAAGAACATGCAGGAAATAAAAGTACTAAAGGAATAAATTAGTAATTACTTTGTTATGAAGGATTTAGGAGTAGAAAAACAAATCCTTGGTATGAGAATAACTCAAGATAGGATGGAATAAAAGCTGAATTTATCCTAAGAAGAGTACATCAAAAAGGTCTTGGAGAGGTTTAGTATGCAAGATGCTAAACTGGTTGGGACTCTTTTGGTAGGTCATTTAAAGTTATCAAAGGAGTAGCATCCCAAGATAGATGAGGAGAGAATCCAGATGTCACATGTACCATACTCATCATCTATTTTTTGCTTGATATATGCCATGGTGTGCACTAGGCTAGATATTACCCATGCGGTGGGATCAGTAAATAGGTACATGAGTGATCCAAGTAGAGAACACTAGAAGGTAGTGAAGTTGATCCTTTAGTATTTGACAAGGACCATGGGGATAGTTTTAAGATATGGTGGATTGGAAACCACTTTGTGTGGTTATGTATATTTAGACATGGATGGAGATTTAGATAGTAAGAGAAGTACTATAGGATATGTATTTATTGTAGGTGACATAATGGTGAGCTAGATTTCATGACTATAGAAACTTGTGGCTTTGTCAACCATAGTGGTTGAGTATGTTGCTACCATAAATACAAATAAAGAAATAATTTGGTTACAATAATTGCTTAAATATTTGGGGTATAAGCAAGAGGAAGGGAAGCTATATAATTATAGTAAGAGTGATATACATCTAGCAAAGGACTCTGTTTTCCACTCTAGGATGAAGCATATATAGTTAAGGTACCATTTCATCAGGATAGCTTTGGAGGAAGAGAAGTTGAATCTAAAGAAGATTCATACCAGTAAAAATCCTATAAACATGATGACCAAGGTGGTAACAAGGGAGAAACTAAAGCTATGTTCAGTTTTGGTTGGCCTTCACAATTGATAGTGAAGGGTTGAGAAGCCTGCTCAGAGGAAATGAGCCTTCAAGTGGAATATTATTGTGTTGTGGAGCCTATTTCTAAATTAAAATGTATTTTTAAATACTTTACATTTTAAATGTATTATACACTCTATATGTATTCTCATTAGGGTTTATGAGTTGTAGACTCCAAAATTTTTTTTGGACCCCTTTTAATGAGAAACCATTTTGGGTTGATTATGCCCATGGTTTTGGTACCCATTATTTTGTAATACCACTTTGTTTATGTATTATGTATTGATTGATATTTCATACGTAATACATCATGAGAATAAGGGGTTGATAAAAAAAATAGAGTATGTGAATTTAGGTGCAAATTCAGGAGGGTTTGTTGAGCGTAGCTCCAAACAATATGTGTGCATTGTAATTATGAGAAGACTGATCTAAGAGTGGTTTTTACTCTTATGGCTTGTAATAAAATATGAGAAATTATTTCTTGGTGGATGTAGCCCAAATTGGGTGAACATGTTAAATCAATTCTTCTTATTTTGCATGTTTATTTTTTCTATTTTTATATCTCTATTTATATCTATTATTATTATGATTCTTTGAAATTATTTCACATCAATTTCTAGTTTTTTTCCTAACAATATACTCAATTAAATGTATCAAAAATCTTAATCTATGGGAGAGAAGTACAAATTCTAATATATTTACTATTACAAAGGAGGAACAAAGTTAGGAATACTTACCTTTGAAGAGGAAATCACCGAACCTCAATCTATCCCTTGAATAAGGTGATTTGTAAGAGGTTATTATGGTATGTAAGGATAACAAGGATAAGTCATCTCTAGGATAAAAAAAACTATCTATGTATCCAAAATAATTCTCCATAAGACAAGATTCATATATCCAAAAAAAGTATTGAAACCCTAAATAATGCTCCTCAAGTAGAATGGTAGATAAGTAGATGCATAATATATTCTTCATCTTCTCTTCCTAATAAATGACAAAATGGATGTGTATATATAGATGAATATAATCCTAAACCTTTCTAAAATTTTAGCTAATAGAGTTTTCCTAATTTGACTTTGTATTATTATTTGATAAAAATAAGTTAGATCCTGATATGGGTCGACCAGAGCTGACCTAAAACCATAGCGTTCTTTAAAAAAAATATATATAGGGTTGACCTAGGTTGATAGTGTATGCTAAATGTTAAAAAGGGGTTTTATGCTTAGGAAAGGGCTAAGTAAGGTGGTGAATTTCTTGGAAGTGTGTGTAAGAGAGGAGGAAAGGATTAGGGAAGTGTATATGATATGGTTGTGTAGATAGCAAGTGGTGGTATAGGGGACAATAATCTTACAAAGCACCAATGGTATGGCCACCCCTTTCCTAGTGCACCTTTTAAGGCATGCACTAGAGAGATTGAGAATTGATAGGTTCCTACAAGAGAAAAAGTATCAATAATTGATATGTCAGGGATGCGGAACACCGGAAGCATACAATTGATTACCAAATACCAAGCAACTTAATATGCGGAAATAACCAGAATCAACAAGTAACTAGAATTCAGAATAACACAGATATAAGAGACAATACACAACCTGTATTAACACTTTATACAGAAAAGAATACAATAGAGAATATCCCACATCTTCTCCACCACCTTACAGAGGTTTCCCACACCTCAAGTGAACAGTAATTCTTCTCCCCAAAGCTCTCCCTCTCAGGTCCCAACACCCAACTCAAATACAGAGTTGGTGTTCACCTCCCATGCTCCACGCACACCACAAGTGCTCCACGCACTCCACAAGTACTCCACGTACTCAACAAGTACTCAAGGTACTTCAAGTAGATCTCCCATGAACCTGCAATAACTTGCACTTCAATAGACCATACTTATGGAAGGAACTCCCTTGCCTTCCTCTTTGCTCTATCCGAGTACACACCTGTACTCCAAGTAGATCCTGCCTGATACTGCTCCCTGTTGTGTTGCTGTCTATATGATCTTGCACACCTAAAAATCAAACAACGGTTCTGCTCACCTGTGAACCTTGACCTTACACACACATACACCTGCAGATCAATGATCTTACTTACCATGTAGATCTCCTATATAGGCCATGCAACTGTGACCAAGATCCTACACTCCTGAAGAATCCAGCTGACTCTCCAAACCAGCACCAACATGCCTAGTACTGCTGTGGAACTAGGAGGAACACCCTTGCTCACCTCACACACAGAAGGAGCAAACTTTGCTCAACTCAAACTAGCCCACTTTTCCAATACAACCATGAGTCTATTATATAGATCTCATCCAAACAATAATTAGACATCTAATTACAATAATTAGATCTGCAGCTATGAGTCTAAAATTAGCACTCATCATGCAAACACTTGGTTCATCAACCAACTGCCCGTAATTAACTCACAGTTGAACCACACAGGTGACCGACGCCGGTCCCTGCCTGCCTGGGGGTCGCCAACGTCGGCCGATCTCTGACCGACATCGGTTGCCTTCCTGCCCTATCCTATCGACGTCGGTTGGACTGACCGATGCCGGTGTCTCTGACACTCAGCAACTCTCCTGCAACCTCCTCCGTGTCTGCATCAGTGAAGCTTTTAGCTCCACAACCTAACAATCTCCCACTTGGAGATAAACAGTTGCACTGTACCTATACCTGTACCCCATCTAATCTATTTCCTAGTTTGTATCCCTCTTCAAGCTCCCACCTAAAGACAACCCACCACACATCCCGTGGTGTACCACTTGTCATCCGAGTACCCTGCCACATCTGAACCTATAACACCTGTAGTGAAGTCCTGACCCTGCATAGCAACACCTGCTGCCGGTCCCTCTCAAAAACCTGAGAACCCACTTCCCAGAATTGGCTCCTAACTCTGACAGCTCCCACTACATGGGAATACTCAGGTCTATACCAGACCTCATGTGATTTCAGACACTGTACCTGTCCAGCCCTTAGTGTGCTCCGGCTCTGCATCCTGAACCTCGCCAACACCTGATTCACATCAGCTCCCACTCGAGACAAAATCAACCTGTGATCTCCATGCCTCCCATGTCAAAGAATTCCGCTGCTCCAAACTCCTCATGACATGCCACTGAAACTAATCTTACCCTTAGCTTAGAAAAACCCTGTATGTACTAACCCTGCTAGCAAATATACCATCCACATACAGCAACAGAATGATGTCGCGACTCATCATCCACTTGGTAAGACAAACCACAGTAGTTACACTGACATTGACTGAAGCCATGCTTCGTCCTCCACCTGTCAAAACCTGTACCACTGTCCTGCAGCTTCCTCAAGACCATATGCCTGGTCTTCCGTCTCACGTATCCGTTCTCTCTATTCTTCTACTAAGGAATCCATTTGTCTCTATGTTTTCATCTAGCTGGCAAACCTACCAAAACTCCCATCTGGTTCTGCATCATATCCCTGCCTAGCTCCCACCTGTTTCCTGGATCCTTCCTGCTCTACAATCAGCAACAAGTATGAAGAAGAGGAACACAAATTTGAGGGCCTACTTATGCCTTCAGTCCTCTGTATGGGTGTTTGAGACTCCTTGACAGCATGCTGTCCACCCAAAATTTGTTACAGTGACCGACCTCGGCCACCCCATAGTCTGCTTCTGACTGACGTCGGTTCTCATGCGTCTGTCCCTGACTACCAACCTACCAGCGCTGGTGTCCCTGCTACCGACATCGGTCCTCTTGACCGACATCGATCTTACCTACTGCCGACGTCGGTCCCCTTGACCGATGTCGGTCTTACTCTGCCTGACACTGTCGGCTTTGGTTTGCACATAACCGACATCGACACCTGTCTGTTCAACGTCGGTTCCTCCTGACCGACGCCGGTACCTGTGTTTGCCTGTGAGTGATAAATTTTTACCTGTAAGCTTCTTTGAATCAAAACCCATGTCCAAACTGCTCTGCTCAGAAGTATCCAGCACCATCCACTGGGTTTTGTCCACCATCTCCTCCAAGAACACCAAGGCTTTCTAGTTCTTAAGCCTGTCAAATATATCTGTCTTCCGCTTAAGAACATGCATCTCCTTCCTACTCATGTGACCAAGCCTACGAAGCCACGTCTCCACAACAGAAGAAGAATCAGTAATATAAACAAGTAGATAAAGTATACCTATTTTCTTACCACTAGCTAATTCAAGTGCTACCGCTGTGAGAGTTCTTGTGCATCTCTCATCACCCAATCTTTCTAAAGAAATTAGCCAAATCTCCAAACCTGGGACCTGCATGACCTTCATCAACACTTGTGTGTTGGCCGCCTGCAATTTCAGCTTCACTTACCCTTTACCAATCCTTTGGCAAGGCTCACCAGCTCCTCTACCTAGGGCTGCATGGAAAGAGGCAATCGAATCTTTTATCCAAGATTCAACTTTATCCAAGAAACCTCCCAGAGCATCCTATGCAACAACACCTGCTACATCTGCTTCTTCAGTTTCTTCATGCTGATCTGCTACCAACCAACAATATTCTTTTACCTGCTCTTTCTTTCCATGGGACCTTAAGTAACCATCTGTGCTTTTCAACTCCTCCATTCTTAGCTTACTTTGATCTGCCGTTGCTCTACTCCCACTCAATCAGAAACCCCTGAGAGTGCCCTGTAACCAAACACAACCCTGCTTCCTGCAACCTTAGCTCTGATACCACTTGTCAGGTATAAAGCTCAAGAACCTACAACCAAGGCTCTGATACCACTTGTCAGGGATGCGAAACACCGGAAGCATACAATTGATTACCAAATACCAAGCAACTTAATATGCGGAAATAACCAGAATCAACAAGTAACTAGAATTCAAAATAACACAGATATGAGAGATAATACACAACTTGTATTAACACTTTATACAGAAAAGAATACAATAGAGAATATCCCACATCTTCTCCACCACCTTACAGAGGTTTCCCACACCTCAATGAACAGTAATTATTCTCCCCAAAGCTCTCCCTCTCAGGTCCCAACACCCAACTCAAATACAGAGTTGGTGTTCACCTCCCGTGCTCCACGCACACCACAAGTGCTCCACGCACTCCAAAATTACTCCACGTACTCAACAAATACTCAAGGTACTTCAAGTAGATCTCCCATGAACTTGCAATAACCTGCACTTCAACAGACCATACTTATGGAAGGAACTCCCTTGCCTTCCTCTTTGCTCTATCCGAGTACACACCTGTACTCCAAGTAGATCTTGCCTGATACTGCTCCCTATTGTGTTGCTGTCTATATGATCTTGCACACCTACAAATCAAACAACGGTTCTACTCACTTGTGAACCTTGACCTTGCACACACATACACCTGCAGATCAACGATCTTACTTACCATGTAGATCTCCTATATAGGCCATGCAACTGTGACCAAGATCCTACACTCCTGAAGAATCCAGCTGACTCTCCAAACCAGCACCAACATGCCTGGTACTGCTGTGGAACTAGGAGGAACACCCTTGCTCACCTCACACACAGAAGGAGCAAACTTTGCTCAACTTAAACTAGCCCACTTTTCCAATACAACCATGAGTCTATTATATAGATCTCATCCAAACAATAATTAGACATCTAATTATAATAATTAGATCCGCAGCTATGAGTCTAAAATTAGCACTCATCATGCAAACACTTGGTTCATCAACCAACTACCTGTAATTAACTCGCAGTCGAACCACACAGGTGACCGATGCCGGTCCCTGTCCGCCTGGGGGTCGCCGACATCGACCGATCTCTGACTGACGTCGGTTGCCTTCCTGCCCTATCCTGTTGACGTCAGTTGGCCTGACCGACGCCGGTGTCTCTGACACTTAGCAACTCTCCTGCAACCTCCTCCGTGTCTGCATCAGTGAAGCTTTTAGCTCCACAACCTAACATGATAAAGTTTTAAAATATTGTGTGTATGCATATGACTAACTCAAAGCTCATCACATGTTACTTAGGTGCAATAGAGGATGGTACTTAGAGAAAAGAACATACCAACACACAATGCTAAAGCTAAATAAATTGTAAAAAGATGCAAATAAGATAAATGAAAGGATACAATTGAAAAACACATACCTTTACTTACCTTAGTGTTGTAGATAAGGAATGAAGTGAAATAAATGTGAAGGTGTCCAATGTAGGGAACATTAGGTGAACCTATAGAGATTAGTGAAAAAGAGTGAAAAATCAATTTTTTTAATAAAATATATATGTAATATGTGAAAATATTCTCTACGACATCATGATTCTAGAACATCTTTTGGTTTGAAAAAGGAGCTAATAAAAAAAAATATATGGTCAAAAAATAGAATTTGGTTCCAAATATTTGATAGGTAAATAATTTTAAATAGTAAATATAAATAGGGTGAAAAATAATTCATTTGTTATTTTTACTATTATAAGAAAACAAAGCTATGAGAGACCCAATGTAAGCCTAGAGAGTAACCATGGTGAGGAGATGAAATATTTGATGAGGAGGATGCATAACAATCACAATTAGTACAACACAGGTAAGAAAACATGAATTTTAAAAATTTTCAAAAATTTTATGTAAAATTGAGCTAAATATAAAAAATTGCTTTGTAGGAAAAATTTAGACACCAAAATAGATGCTAGGAAAGTTTTAGGGAGACTATGGGTAGAATGGGGTACTAGGTAGGAAAATATTAGACCAATAAATACCCAAGGAATTTATGGTAAATGGTCAAAAAGCCACCACAGACAAAAAACATAGTCGACTTGGTCAACTTAGTTCGTAGGGTGAGTAGGAAATAGGGGGTGACTACATAACAATGAGATGACATAGTATTGCTAAAGGTGGCTGACTGCATATCAATGAATTGATATAGTATGAAATGAGAAGATGGCTGACATAGTAGCTTTTCACTGATGCAATTGGTAATATGTGGTTAGTATAGTTTGTTAAGGGGTTCAACTGTGTACCATAGGTTTGATGTATTATGGTAGAGCTAGGAAAATGCTGATTGAGTATCAAATAGGCTAATACAATATGGAATAAAAAGGGTTGATTATGTACCAAAGGGATGATGTAGTATAATAGGACTATAATGGGGCCAATTTAGTATCAAATGGGTCGATGGTGAAATCAAATAAGTGATGATGTATTTTAATTATTTATGACATCAAGATATAAAACATCTTCTTTGTTTGATATTTTGCATAGATGCCAAATATTTTGGTGCCTAGTAGATGCATCATGGCTACTAGATCCATTAGAGTGATTGGATGATGTGGATAGAGCTTAAATGGTTGCCTTAGGCTTCAACAACATCATGGAGATGAGAGGAATCCCATTAAGTATTGATCTTATTATCATGTTCCTAGGAGCATGGGAAAGTTGACCAACACTTTTTGATGGGAGGTAGAAGGGGACACCATTGAGGTAGTGATTACTCTGGAGGACATTCATGTATTGCTTGGAATTTTGATAGGTGGGACATCAATGATCACTAATACATTAGAGTTTAAGGATAAGTGACGAGCCTTAACTTAGTGAGTTATAGGCTCATATAGGATCTACCCTAGTTGAGGGTGAGCTTATTTAATATATATATGGGGTAGCAATTATGGACATTTATAAGGCTATGATAGGACTTGTGATAACACAAGTGATGTGTCACAAGTTGAATGGTAAGGTATGACTATATGTGATAGCCTTGTGCCAATCAATATTAGATTAGGGAGCACTCTATGATTTTGGGTCTATCATTTAGGTCTAGCTCATACATGATATCTATGGGATGCTATCTAAAGGGTAGAAAACAATGGGACCAATGTTTTTACTTAGTGCA
Organism: Torreya grandis; assembly: GCA_037957365.1. NCBI lineage: Eukaryota > Viridiplantae > Streptophyta > Pinopsida > Cupressales > Taxaceae > Torreya > Torreya grandis. Next base: position 5,428,379 of record JARHVA010000426.1, on the reverse strand, counting down.
TGGATATGTGAGAGGTTACCCATGTATCGATCAGTTGGGTTACCTCAGGTCTTGTGATGGAGACATGATCATGTGGTGTGGGTCATGTCCCATGTGCTAGCTTTGCATACTATCACATGAAGGTAGATAGTGTGGCAACCATACACTCACATAGCTAATATATGGCCTAGTTAGGATACCATTACAATAAGGTTATCATGTGTGCAAATCACATGCCCCTACACTTCATAGGTAGAGCCTCATCTAGTGACTCATGTACCTAGATATCTAAGACTTCCCCATCTAGTAGTTCCTTTAGTATTGTTGGGTTATTGGGCATGACATGTTATAAAAATAAGAGGGAGAGGAGTTAAAAGGGTACTTGTGGAGATACCAATGATCAGGGTTCAATGTTCTATACCATGGGCTGGTTGAGCACAATATTAGGAGGCAATAGGTCTAAGATGAGATGTGATGGATGTGGATGTAGGAACATAACATGCACCATAGCAGTGGTAGTAACAACCACTATACACTTATTTGAGATAGAGGCACTATCAAAGTGAGGAGGTATAAGCATTAGATGTTACATAGATGGATCCAATAATATGTCCAAAACATAGTTAGTCCATTAAGAAACCACTAAGGAGAGGATTATGGCAGGCTCAGGTGGTGACTCCTATATTTGCATTGGTGTGAAGGTAGTCAACAAAGGAGGTGCTCAATAGGTGAGTATGATGTTGATATTAGTGATAAATGGGTTTAAAATTTAGTTTAAGTTCTTAATATAGAACACTAGTTGCATTGTCAATTATGATAAATAGATGATTATATATATATTTGATTTGATGTTTATCTAGTTTTGGTTTTATAGATCTAATGATATAGGAGGTTAGATGG
>JARHVA010000426.1:5375000-5425000 GCA_037957365.1 Torreya grandis | reverse complement strand
GAGAAAGTAGGTAGCACTAATTTTTTTTTTTATTCTCCTTTATTAATCTAATAGCCTACCACACCCCAATGGAAATTGACTTTATCATGAGGGTAATTTCAGAGTTTGAGCTTTGATTAGAAAAGTTAGATGTGTTATGAATCACATCTTTTAGTGTGATTTAACTTTTGAAATTGTATGTTGCCTTTTGTATCATTACCTTTTATTTAAATAATTTGGTTTTTAATTTTTATGGCTTTTAGGATATTTCCTCCATATGTATTTGTAATAAATAACATGGGTGATAGAAGTGATACATAGAAATGAGATTCAGACTTTGGCTAAAGGAAGCGAAGTATCCAAAGATATGACTGACTAAACACTTAGGCTTACCTATGAACCAATATGTAATTTCAATTTTCAATTGTATGTATGCTTAGTATGTGAAAGGAATATAAGGGAATAAAGGGAGATCCAAAGTAGATCAGTAAATAAGAATATAATGATATGTCCTATTTGATAACTGATCACATGGTGAATAAATATTACTAAGTGGATCAAGGTTTTCATAACCAAGTCCAAATAATAATAATATGAGTTTTTGAGATAAAGTAACAAATAATTATTGGAAAACAAAAATAAATTCATGAAAGAAGTGGACTTATAGACATAAGTGTTCAATTATGGAATGAATGAAAAGGAACCCATAAGAGAATGAAAATGAAAGGAAATGAAACCATATATAACACACAACACATAATATAAAGATCTATGTGAAATAAATAGGTGAAACTAAATTAAATACATAGTTAAATGATATAAGATATATAAAAGTGGACCATAAGTCCAATCCAAAATCATAATGACTAATAAAGTGAAAGAACACCATGCCATGTTCATAAATATTGATAATTTTTTACACAAATATTATTCATGACATCTAAAAAATATATATGAAGTTGGATCGTAACGGAAACAAGAGTCTCATCAATACTCATGGAAAGATATGTAAAGACCTTTCTCTAAACATCTTCAATAAAAAATGTAGGCATAGCTGAAGGCTCATGCTCATGAGGGATCTCATGCATAGAATAATCAATGAGAGGAATAGGTGCCTAAATATGAATGGTATTTATGGGATTAGAAGGAGGCACTATCACTAGAAAAATAATCACAAGCGGGGAAGGAACCATAGGTGGGGAAGAAGGTGTCATGGGCGAAGAAAGGGGAGACTTATCACATGAGCGACCTATGGAAAGAGGAGTAATTGGTGTAGGTATTGTTGTGGCATTATTATACACCCTTAGAGAGAGTTATTTAGTATATCCTTGACTAAGCCATAATATTGGGACAACCCCAACTTGGAGGTATCCTATGGTGAGGTTGAACCTGTGGATAAGGCCAACTTCCTCTTAATGGATCACCTAAACTAATGCTTCTACTGGTAAAAGGGTTATAAAGAGGGAAAAAGGTAAATAAGAGGGATAAAAGGTGATGCACCAAATTTAAATGAGGGTCACATATGTTTGAAACCAACACTAGATCAACATAAGATAATACTAGCTCACAAAATCTCACAAACTAGCTAATTGCATAAGTATTTCATAAACTAGGTTCAAGAAGAAATGAATGAACACAAAGAAGAATTATAAGACTCACATTAAATATCCATCAATGAAAAAAATAACACAAGTACAAACCTAAAATAGCTTGAAAACACTGTAAAAGATGTGAGAAGGATAATGGATATGGAAGAATCTCCTTCACAAGGCCATCATGCACAAGCTTATGAAACACTAATAAAAGTAAAGATATAGGTAAATAAAGTCTTTTATTGCATCAAGAGGCTATTATTATAAATTTTTATAGGGTCTATCCTTATCAAATGAAAGTCTCTTGCTCTTCAAAAATTAGAGAGTCCTTGTGAGAGTCTAAAATATGAGAGAGAGTTACAATGGGAAATAAAATGGAAGATATAGAGAAAGGGCAAAGAGAGAGAGGGAACACATCAACCATAAATGAGGTATCACCTTTAAATGAATGTTTCATCATATTTTGATCTAATCAAGGTTAATACATCATAGACAAAATAACCTTCATTTCTCCTAATAGCCTCTGAATCATTTCATTGGTTGAACAACACACTATAGACAATAGTGTGCTTAGGATGATGAGTCATGATATTACTATGAAGGAAAACCCTTAGAGACCTTGAAAATATATTAAATGATTTAAATAATTTATCCAACCACCAGATCTCCATCTTGGGACTTTACTCCATCTTTCACTTAACTTGATTATGATGAGAAAATCCTCATATCTTTAAACTTGACAGAGCCATAACCATGTTTGCTTTAGGTGGCCATAGGTACGTGCTTGTTGAAGATAAGACTATGTCAAAGGATGAGACATTTCTCCATAATCACATATCTACCCCTACTTCAATATTTAAGCATAGTTCTTACTGTAGATTCAAAACCAATCCATTTATTGGTCTTCCTATAGTTATCATGTTAATAGAAAGCCTACAGGCTACACATCATCATTCTTGAACTATATTGGGTCCAAACAAACCTATTCTACCTCTGAACCTTGTAGAAGCTAAGAATTCATTATATGCATATATATTATTCAAATAAAGAATATCACAACCATGAAACAATATTTCAACCTTAGATAATGAGTCTCATAGGTTTTAAATATTTAAACTAGAGGTCTATACTAAGCTTTAATGGTGGCCCTTTAAAATATCTACTCTACTTTTCTTGGACCATATTTAATCTCTATTTGAAGTCTTTTAGGTTTGAACTTTAATATCAACCATTGATCTTGATATGAGCTTCCATATTATGACACTTGTCATTTTTGCATGTTTTTTTTGTAGATTCTATAGTTAGTTTTTTTTGGGTTCCCATGCTTACACCATATGGCATCCTCGTATTCAATCTGAACTTGTTGACCTTTTGACCTCATGTGCACCATCGATCTAATTTTTTATGATTGAATGCACATTTTTGATTTATTCAATAGTTTATTTTAGTCATGACACTTGGTAGTACCACATTCATCCTCAAGATTCACTGACTTGTTGACCTCTTACTCACCATCGATCTGCACTTGTACAATTAAATGCACTCCATTGATCTATCTGGACCCATTAACTTTGTTGATAACCCACATGCTATTGGTTCTGATTTGGACACCCAAGATATTTCCATTCATCAATTCCACATTCATCCCTAGGAATATTTGAATCAAAATGGATACTTCTTGTGGATCAAAAATGACATCCCTATGCACGTCCTATTCTGCTAGTTCAACTTTGAAGGCTTATATCTTACAATAGAAAAATATTCAAGCTACAAAATTTGTAGGGGATTATTGTGGGACCCAAAACATCATGTCCATGTATTCCTTTGACTTTGGTCAACTTATCAAGTGCATTTATAAAATATGCAGCTAGACTGACCTATTCATTCTTGCATGATGTGCCATGATGGTCTAGTTCCTCCAGGCTTTCCTAGAAACTGTTGTTAAAACCTTCAAGGATCTGATGTAATTCTAATACTTTTTTCTACCTCTTTCATGCCCCTAAATTCTTGAACACCATGGGGACCTGTTGGTTCTTTTCACTTTGTAATTCTAGACCCATTTCTAAACCTACTTCTTAAAATCAACATATTACACTTTAGGCTTGATTAAAATGTTTTCAAAAGCTTTGAAAGTGACATTTGATATTATTCTTCATCATTTGATCATCCACTCAATCAATAACTATTCTCAACTTGTCACCCCATACCAAGATCTCTATAAACTGATCCATCTAGGTATATTTCTATATATAGGCCAAAATTAGCCAAAAGGTATCATCAAAAGGTGATCATGAAGGTGCTATTAGAAAATATGATAATAATTAGTATGATGGGTACCACACTAGTGTAAAAGATAATATACCTCCCCATATTTAGTGATGTACTTAGGTAACAACTTGGAAGGAGGTATAGCTTTATCTTTAGGCTAAGTAAGAGTGGGACACAATATGTAATATATTGTCAAAGATTTCAACAATGGGTGAAAGAGTGATTATCTATCCCATGAAATAAATAAATATGCTTGTGAGTAGACTTTGGGGGCCTACTAATAGAAGAGGTAGAAGGAGAAGCTAGGGGTGGATGGTTTATTAGAAGTTTTTGGTCTAATGACTGGCAACTTTATGGATATCACAATAAGGTTGATTAGACCATTAAGTAGGCATGTGATCAAGCTGTGAAAAAGGAAGAAGGCTATAGCCAAGGGAAGGTAGGGCTGAAACAAAAACTATACTAAGCTTATCTAGAGGTTAATTATGATTGGAAATAGGTTGAGGCTCACCTAAATATAAATTAGGATTAGGAACTATAATAGGCTCAATTGAAGGTTAATTTGGACATGTAGAAGGCTTGAAAGTAGTAGATAACATCTCTAGAAGTAGAAAAATAGAAGGATATTGGTATCTATAAAAATGGTAAGGTCTGATCATGGTATGATCCATGATCATGCTTCTAAGATGCTCTACTAAAAATAGAGGTGTACTATGTGATCACTCCATCTATACCCTACAAAAAATAAGAAGAATACTATAACTCGGCACTATGAAGGAAGGAATGCTATAAGAAGAATGGAAAGACTAAAATAAAGAAGTACAATATCAAAATATCTCAACATCTCTAGCTTGGGTAAGTCCTCTTATAAATGGGTCATCTAAAGCATAACTATCATCATAGTTAGGTGTATGCAGATCAATGGTATAGGTAGGTATGACCTTATCATTAGAATTCACATGATGAATATAATGTCTAGTCTTAGTTAATAACATAGGTATATCATCAATATCAGGTTGATCAGAATGAGGTTGTAAAGAGGGAAGAAGTTGGGTAATGATATGAGGGCATAGATTAATTTTTTTGATCTTGAGGCTTATCTCATTTGGCTCATCATCATAAAAATCTAGGAGGTTAGGTGGTATGTCCCCAATGAGTTTAGGGTGACCATTATAACCTTGGATAGAATTGATAGGATAAATTAAACATTGAGATTACCAAAATGGGATACTAGGCAAATCCTCATACAATGAGTCTGAGGTCTACCAAACATGATTTTATAAGATAGGGTAAATTTAAATGTCATAACTTTCATATAGATGGTGATAGGTGGGACAATAATAGGAATCCACACACAACCTAAAGGAGGCATACTTCTATATTAGCCTTGAAATGTGCTACATGTGGACTTAAGATTACATTTAGAATATCCAAGATTTTTAATGAATTTAATGGAAGTAACATAATTACCTAAAGCATCATCAATCAAGGCATGCTTGACTTGAATATCATAGATTTAGATGCTAATAAATAGGGGAATATCATCTACATGAAGCAAAATCTCATCTGGAATCATGGAAGAGATAGGAAACTTAAGGTGAAGAGAAGTGTCCATTGTTTCATCAACATGTATGGACATCTCTTCACATTAGTGAAGGATAATATCTTCAGACCTAGACAAAGTAGCTTCATGTCCTTATAGAGGAGGATGAGGGATGTTAATTTCAAACAATAATTTCATTAGCCTATTTCAATGATGGGGGATGTACTCATTACTTCAAGGAGAGGGATTTGAGATGGGAGATGATAACGTTTCACAATGATGTCCTATTCATCATAAACCATGGGGGGATTGCTATATATAGGTGCATAATGTTGTAAGAGCTCCTGGGAAAGAGGGTTGGAAGTATAATTAAACTTGTGTTGGTAAGACATAGTTGGTTTAGTTTGAGGATAAATAGGTTGATTGTCTTTATGTGGTTGGATGGTTGATTGAGGTATTTCTTGTGATTGGGTTAAAGAAATACTATTGGAAGGTTGTGTAATTTTGTCTATAAGTGTTGATGTTGAAGGAAGAGTAGAGATAGTGTGAGATGTATGATCAGGTTGAGTTGTTGAAATTGGTTCTTGGAAGGTTATAAGGTCCTATTGACCCAAATCCATGAGATAATATGGGGAAATATCTTTAATGACACTAAATTTTTGAGAGGTTTGATGCGTGGGTGTTGGATTGATATCGATAAAAGTAACTACTCTTCACATGTTAGTCATATTTAACACATTTTATTCATTAATAATGGGGTATATAAGATTTATAATATTATTTTTAGGAGGAGTAGGCTTATTTTTGATAGCTTGATGATTGGGAAGAGGGTCTTTGTATATATCAATATGAGCATTAACTTTAATTAAAGCTTGATTTTTGTTTTGCATTTCATGGGATTTGAAAGCTATGCCATTGCTTGTTGATGCTTGCAAATGAGTGATTCATGATCAAAGTTTTTCCAAGAAGGAAATCCATAGATAGATTATGTAATTGTCTACAAGTATTATGAGAGTGACCCCAACTTGCATGAAACCAACAAAATTTATTTAGATCATACCATGATTTCATTGGATGAGTTGGGTTAAGATCTTGAGATAGAGGCCTTTGAAGATGCATTTGTAGATTGGATAAGGATAATGGTTTATGGACATTAATATTTTTTATTTGATAAAATATAATATTATGAGTGTTTTTTGGAGGGGGATCATGATCCACAGTATTGTTAAGAATGATGAATTTAATGTTGTGAATAGTGTCATAAGTATCAGTAACACCATCATTGGTAGCATGATAGTTTTTTTTTTAATGAGCATGCAAGTGCCTACAGCAGGTTGAGATGGTTAAAATTGGTGCATAAGAAAATATTGTTGCTTATCTTGGTTGAGGGATTCTTCCAAATTTATTGGAAAGAGAGTTCTAACCTGATATTGCAACTTAGGGTAGAGATCATTACTGAATAGGTGAAAAAGGTTATCATCCACCATATCATGCTCACATTTGTTAAACATGTTCTTCCAACATTTGATGAAAGCTTATGTTATTTCAGTTTCAAGTTGTTTACAATTGATGAAGTGAGCTAAGTTATTCTCAGGGAGATCACTAGTTTGAAACTCTTGTACTAGGGAATTAATCAAATCTTCCAAACTAGTGATATAATGGATTTTTAGTTGATTATACTAGTTTAAAGTATCTCTTGATAGTGTTTTAGATAATAGCTTGATAGAAAAAAGGTTTTAATTTTGACCCAATATTTATAGAGGTTAGGAAATGTTCCTAAATGTAATGTGGGGTTAGTAGACTTGTAGGTTTGGTAGGTGTGATACCTCCTATGTCAATATTAGCAATTTTAGGTATAAGAGGTTCATTTTGAAGATGTTTGATTGTTTTATTAATGAGGGGTGGTTGAGGAATAAGGTTATCATGGGAATCCATAAGGGGTGTGGGGGGAATTTGGATTTTTTGCTCCCCATGAAACCTATTAGGGTTAATTTTGAAGGTTAATGATATGGTTTTGCATTTGTAACATTTGATTTAAATTATTGGTTTGAAAAGTATGTATTTGATTGAGTGTTTTTAATAATCATTGGTGAGTTTGGGAAGTATTTTGACTAGTAGGCATAAACTGTGAAACATTGGTATTGGTACTAGTGGCTTGAGTTGCACTATGAGTAGTAGCATGTGTTGTACTAGTGGCATGAGAAACTTTGGTAGAAAAGGAAGCACCAGTAGCATGATTAGAATTCAAATCAAAATATGCACTAAAAAAATGGTTAGCATTGGAATAAAATGAATCACTAATAACATGATTATCATTGGCATCAAAAGATGCAGTAGTGGCATGATTAAGGAGGAGGGTATTAGGAAAAGGCCCACTAAAAGTTGAACCTATGATGTTAGTGGAGATAATTGGCATGGAGGTTGAAGAAGTCATAGAAGAAGATGTCATGGTGTGTGAAGGATATAAAATATAAGGAAAAGGTTGAGAATCAAAGAAAGTGTCTTCCCTAAATCCATGATATAATGTAGGGGAAGATGAATTAGGTTCCTCTACTTGAGGATCTATCATAAGATTATAATTGGTTGAAGGGTCATTTCCTCTATGTTGAGGAAATCAGTTAATGAAGAAGATAATGTTAGGTGTGTACTCTAATTCATGCTCATATTCAAAGGAGAGAGAAAAGGATTATGAACTAAGGTTAAATGAGGAGGAGTCCTATAATTGGTAGTGCGAGTGGCAATGTGAACATTGCTTTCATTTAAAGTGGAAGCCACAAGCTATTTCTTGGGAGACCTATTAAGATTGGTAAGAATCATCATGTTTATCAGATTTAACTCTATATTATCCTCAAACAAGAAATTCATGATGAGAAAAAGAGGCCAACATCTTAATGGAAAGAAAAATAAAGAAATAGGATACAAAATTGAATAGGTTGATAGTGTTCTAAAAAATAGGAAACTAAATACAAAAAAGAACACAATTATATAGGGCGATTGTGTAATGGTAGATAGGAAACTAAACAAGAAACAAGAGGACACATTAGATGGTTTGATTGTGTATTTCTAGATAGGAAACTAAATAGGAACATAAAGATACACAATTAGACCTACTATGTACTAAAGGTAAATAAGATGAATAGTCTATAGGATACTGAGTCAATAGTGATGACAATATTCTTAAAATAGAGAAATATTTTTCAAGAAAATATCTAAGCAAATTAATTTAAGCACACAAGCAATTGGATCAATATAGTTGATCTAATTAGAACACACAACACAAATCTTGCACTAACACTGACTAATATAAGTTTTAAAATTAAAAAAATGATCAAAGAGCATAAAATAAATTGAAATTAAATGCTAACTAATTGGTCATTCCTAAGTGTTGTTAATTTATAATAAAGTTTGAAATTAGTGTGATGGGGAGTTGGTTTAAATAAGGAAATATAAAGCAATCTAAGGATGGTTTCAGGAAGTTTGGTCTAAAATAGATCTATATTGGTAATGAAACTGGCTTGGTATTTGGGCCTACCCCCTCACTTCATAATCCTACAATGATAAGGGTGTTGGGTGCTTTTCTAATATATATCATCAACCATGTGTTTATAATTGGTTAGAAAATCAAGTCAACTTCCCCCTTGGTGTTGAAATCCAAGTAGGTAAGCCTTGAAAAGACAAATATTTAATGTTTTTTTTGTGTAAAGTGATTTAGAAGTGTGTTCAAAAGAGAAAAATAGTGTGACTAAGTCGGTAAAATTGAAAAACCACTTATTTAATTTATATTTATTACTCTAAGCATGAAAGTAACTAAAATTACTAGAAAAAATAGGTTAATTCCTTGATTCTAAAGAGTATAGAGTCTGTTTAGGTGATAATGTATGTAAACAATGCAAAATAGAGTCAACAAGGTCACTACTATTATGTAGAATCAAGATCTAGAAAATCACAGTTGAACAAGTCGACTATGTCTTCTAGATAGAAAATAGGCTACATAACTATGTCAAACTAGTTAACCTAGTTGGTTGAAGGGTTGTAGTTTTATAGACTACAAACTTATGAAAAATAGTACTGAAAATGAAAAACTAAAATGACAAAGAGAGTAAGAATGAACCCTGTTGGGTTTGAAGATGCTTAGATTACAAAATTTTATGCTATGATGCTCAAGTGTTGATTCAAATATTCTATAAATAGAGTCAACTAGTTTGACTATGTTTGAAAACCTCTATACTAAAAGAATAACTATGAATAGAGTCAACTGACTCAACTATGTTTGTAGATCGGTATGCTAAAAAATAAAAACTATGAATAGAGTTGACATGCTCAACTATGTTTGCAAACCTATATGCTAAAAAAGAAGAACTAAAAATAGAGTTAACTGGTTTGACTATGTATGCAATCCTATAATTGAAGAAGAATAATGTACTGAGTTGATTGATCTAGTCACCTATATTTGGAGAAAACTTGCAAAAATAGTACATAATCATTTTGGGGTGATGTGTGTTAAACCTATGCATAGACTGTTAGAATTATATCAGGTTTGATACAGTACTACAAAAATAGAAATATATAATATGATGACAAAAATTAATGTGTGAAATAAAACCTACAAGGGTTTGATTAACATTGGGTTCACTAGAATGTATATAAAGGAGAATGTAGTTGACCTATTAATAAATCCTAACTGAAAGAAGATAAATCCTACTTACACTTCCAATTGTTAATACATTATATATTTGGGGTCATGACTAAGATGGATATGCTAGACCTAACCTAGGGATATATTACCATAATACCATTACTAGAGAGGTTTCTAAAGCCCATAGTCAAATAACACTATGCAGTAACCCTAGCTAGGTCCTATGTTTTCATATTCATGAAGTATATGTAAAGCAAAGTAAAATCTAATTTATTGCTCACCAAAGCTTATGGCACAAAGTGGGGGTAATTAACATAAAAAGTAAACATGCATAGAAGATCTATACTCAAGTCAATGTATAAAAAAATCTAATGCATGGGAGATCAATACAGATGCTAATCTATCTAGTGTTACAAAGGAGGAACAAAGTTATAAATATAAATATATACCTTTGAATATGAATTCACTGAGCCTTAATCTTTCCCTTGGTCAAGGTGATTTGTAAGAGGTTGTTGTGATATGTAAGTATTACAAGGATAATTCATCTCTAGGCTACATAACTTATCTATGTATCCAAAATATTTCTCCATAATACAAGATCCATATCTCCAAAGGTATTATTGAAACCTTAAAAAAAAATCCTTAATTAGAAGGATGGATAAGCAAATGCAGACTATATTATTCTTCTTATTCTCTTCCTAGTAAATTATGGAAATAGATGTGTAATATAGTTGAATCTAACCCTAAACCTTTCCAAAAGTTTAGCCTAAAGGGTCAACCCAATTTGAATCTATATCGTTATTTGATAAAAATAAGTTAGATCCCAGTTTGGGTTAGCTAGAGCTGACCTAGACCTGTAATGTGTTTTTAAGAAATTAAATACAGAGTCAACCTAAGATGATAATGTATGCTAAATGTTAAAAAATAATTTTAGGCTTATGAAGGATAAGTAAGGTGGTGAATTACTTGGAATTGTGTGTAAGATAGGAGGCATGATTTAGGTAAGTGCATAGGATACGGTTGTGTAGTAGCAAGTGGTGGTATAGGGGACAATAATCCTATAAATCACCAATAGTCTGGCCACCCCTTTTTTGGTGCATCCTTTAAAGCATGCACTCAAAGATATTGAGACTTGATAGGTTCCCACAAGAGAGAAAACATCATTAATTTATAAAGTTTGAAAATATTATGTGTATATAGGTAGTGGTTATGAAACTATCTCAAGTGGTTTGAAATCATCCATAATTATTATGTAACTTCATTAGGTGGAGGTTACACAATAGATCCTATGCAAGCAACAATGATTATGTTTCTACCATGGTAGTTATGTAACCACCAACCTATAAAGGCTAATAGTTTCATCCCTAAGTGGTAGTTCCATCCACCATCCACGTGCCCTAATCGTCCTCCCCCCTAAAATTCCCAAAAATATGTCCCAATTAGAAAAAATTCTACATTTTCCTAATCTACCCTTCCCCACAAACATTTTAACATTATATTTTTTGAGATTCATTAGATTCATACTAAAATTTGATTAAAAATTAAAAAAAATGGGGAAAAAATAAAAAGGCCACAAAACAAACTTGATCTTACCTTGTAGCTCCTCTCATTGGAAGATTCTCCATCCTCTCATCGTCCTTTTTTCATTGACTGATTTATTGCTCAAAATGGTTACAAATGATCTAAATCTCAAGCAATCTCAAAGGCAATTAGCATAAATGAGTTAGTTTTTGGGAGAGTTCTAAATATATTGGGCCCCAAACTAGCCATTTTATTTTAAAAACTTTCCAATTTTGGCATATTTTTATATTCTACACATATTGTCATGTTTATAAATTCTATTTTTATAAATCATATAACTGATATTTTAAAATTTATGTTCTAAAAACTTTTTATCTTTCATAGCATGTGTTTACAATTTTGCAAGTTCTTGAATACTTGGCACCAGATTCAATCCTCTGATGAGATGATTCAAGTAGAATGATCTTCCCCACATGTATGGTACATATTCTTATCCATAATTTGATTACTTAGTTTGTTATTCACTATCTCATCACATTTTACTTGATTCTTGTATTTTTATTACATGTTGCATAGAGTCTTCACTAGATTTGTTGCACCACCAAGGTAAGTAGTGTAAGTATTTCTAACTTTTGATTTCCCTTCCATATGTCACTACTCAGGACTACATCCTCATTGATTCATGAAAAGGTGTCCTCCTTAAAGGGTAATATGTATGCACCTAGTTTTTTCATGGTGTGACATTCTCGACATAGTCTAATGATGATGTAGCAACCTCCTAATAATGCTCAAATGGGAAATCTCTAACATCAATTCCCTTATTGCTTCCATATCCTTTTTTAGGGTCCCTCAAGATCCCCTTTTTTTGGCCTTACATATCCCCTTATATTACTTTCAAAAACCTTTCATTAGTGACAAAACTACCCTATTAGGTGATGAAACCACCCTATGGTGTTATAAAATCACCCCATTAGTGATGTTCATCATGACAATTATGTAAAATGCCATGATGGTTCTGTCCTAATAGGGTAGTTTTGTTTTAAGAGAATGAAAGTTGTGTAACTTAATAGGGTAGTTTTTTACCCAAAAGTGATGGTTATGTAACTGCCCCTACAAATAAGGGTGGTTCTATCACCATTGTTCTACCTTCTAATTTTAACTTCCAAGATTCACTATTTGATGTGAATTGCATGATTTTTAATATGTTTCTTGTTTTTTATACTTTAAGTTCACTTTCAATTAGGACAAATCACTCCCTCTTCTATTTCCAATCGTTTTGAGTCCCTCCTAAGTTTAATTCTTAATTCAACTCAGTTAAACTTCTTCATGCAAGCTCCATCACTCTTATAAAATTAATATGACTTTGGCTTGATTTTGGATCCAAAAAAATTCATTGGAGCTTAAGAGTTTTTAAGCATTTACAACCATATCCTAATATAGTTTCTTTGGATCTTTTCTTTGATTGATTTCATGTTTGACTACATAATTATAGATAGGGAGAGCCATTACTCTTATAACCATGTCTTTACAAACAATGTCTTAAACCAACCATAGTTAGTTATTCGTTATTTGGAGTTTTACCTCCATTCTTATTCTCCCATTTGTGATAGTCATTTATTCATCTTCCTTGTTAGAGAGTTCCTATAATCTTCATTTGGGTAAAGGAGATAACATATTGAGGAATAAAATATAACAAATATCATAGTTTTAACAGGTCAACATCAAGATTAGGTTGGAGGTTCTTAGCTTAGATTTATTTATTTTATTTAGTAGATTAGATCAAATTAGCATTCATTCTTTCAATAACTTAAATATTTATTTTGGAAAAAAGTAAGTTTTGATAGGATAAATAATTTTTCTATCTCATGTCCTTGCACAAAAATAGTAATTAGTTTATTTGTTTGCTTGACTTCATTCAAATAGATTATTTCACAACATAATATTTCATCTTAATTATAGGTGAATGTTAGAGATTATATTATACATTTTTAGTCATTGCAATAATCGGTTTTTAGTTTTGAAAAAAAGTTGTTTTCACTTTTAAACAAGAAACTAGTGAGTAACAAAACCCTAGACAAATATAGGTGAACAAGTGGTGCTATTGTAATTATAATTGTCATTACTTGGATCAATTAAGAATGCTTTTTTTAATTCATTTAATCAGAGAATTCATAATCTATATCATTCATTTCTATTTCAAATACATTGTTCATAGCTAGTGTGTAATATATAAAAAGGTTAAAAACTTATTCGTGGTTGAGAGAAAACTCTAGGAACCTCATAGTATTGTTGATTGGGGCTTGGATATTTTATTGAATCTCTTGCATATTAAGAAAATATAGTTTGCATAGTAAGATAAATTCAGATATCAATAAAAAAGCACAAAAACAACTTCATATAGTTTGCATCTAGGAGAGTTAAAATCAACATTAACATAGCTAGAATATATGTCTCTCTCTCTCTCTCTCTCTCCCTCCCTCTCTCCCTCTCTCTCTCTCTCTTACTACATGAATTAAAAAGCATGGAAAATAAAAAAGTCTTCATTTAATTTTAGATTTCTTATTAATATCTATTTTTAGTTATGTAATTTCAACAAATAATTAGATTCTATTTTAGTTAAGTATTCTTAAAACAAACAAAAACCATAAAAACATTGCCAAAAGACTTATCCAATCATACAAGCCAAACAAAACCTTGATTATAAAAACACACCAAGTCCTCACACAATCTATTCAGACAAGTTCATACACTTACACATTGCCTAATCCTTGTTGAATGACACTTTTTGAAACACCTAGTCTTATTAGAGAATTTATTTTCCCTAGTGTTACGACTCTTGGTCCCATAATTAATACAATCTAATATAAAAACAAAGATTAAGAGAGGTTTTTAATTATACCCCAATACCTCACCTTATTTTTTAATCTCTCAATGTCTTAGAGGAACAAGAACATAATCTTGATCCACCAATCTCTGTCCTCCCTTAGAATAAAGGCCGATAATATACTATAATCCAAGCTTACATCCTCACTTGCACCCCATTCCTTCTTCTCCCAAGGACTAGCCTCATCCTATATCATTCACATATGTGGATGAAATTGAATGGGAATATCCAAATCAATAGAGTTGATCTCATACCATTATGTATTTAGCCTAGTCTCCCACATTTTCATAGTCTTAGTATCGACTATGAGATTTACCTCCTCGTAATCTCAGAGACTAAAGGAGGATGAAGCTCAAATTTTACTCAACTTGATGCTCTTAATGAACACCATGAAAATACTAAGGTATTTTGGTTTCATCATGAGAACCATTTTACACCACTCATTTTGAACCCATTTGCTTAACAACTATAGACACCCAAATTCTGACCACAACTGGCTTCCAACTAGACTTCAAATTGATTTATACCAAATATTAAAAATTAAGCCTAGGAATCACTAAACATTCTAATTTCATCCATGAATCATTCATAAAATGATCATAATAATATTTAGGCATCCCTATTTGGGGTACTATCTCGTATGCATTAATAACCTCTCATAGATTCATCCTCAGTCACCTTGCGACCTAAAAACTATTAGTTGGCTTACAAACATTAAGTGGGGAACTTGATCAAATATTGAAAGAGATAAAATTCTAATCAAATTGAATCATATAATTAAATAGGATTAAATTATTATTTGAATTATTCATTTAAAATTAATGAATATCTAAAGTTAAAAATTCCAAAAATCAAAATAACAAGCCTTTTCATCATTGCCTTTATGAGTTGTCAAGTTATTTCAAAATATCTCAAAATATCTTATTTTAGAGCCATACCTAGTAATTGAAACTCATAATTACATGAAATTTTTTAATTCAACTAGAGTTATCCTCAACTCACCAAGGGTTAGTTTGAACCCATTCCATGTTTAAACTCAACCTTAACTCACCTTGGGTGAGAGTTAACTTTTAGAGGCTATAAATACAAGTCCATACTTATTGATATTTAAGATCTTTTGGTGTAAAGTTATTATCCATAAATGTCTTCAAAGATTTGATAGTGTAGAGTTATTATGTAATATATGGTCCATAAGCTTCATGTAATTGATGTTACCATGCCAAATTCATAATCCAAGCCAAGCCAAGGTGGCAAGGAGAGAAGGAACAAAGAAATCTTCATTGTCAAAGAATTCTTGATGCAAAAATTGAACAAGCCACTTCAACAAGCCATTTAGAGCTACAAGGAAGGTAAAAGAGTGATTTATTTCATATTCTAATTGTATATTCATTTGTATGTTTATTACATATGCTCTCCCTAGTGTCCAAGATAGAGGTGTTAGGATTTTAGTGTGTTATTTTGATTTGTTTTATTGGAATAACACAAGATTAACCTCCCCTCTATGTATTATTTGTTCACATCATGACACGCCCAATGGGACCCGCACCCAATGAAGTTGTGCCCAAGGCATTTTAAGAAATCTTGCTAATAATTTTCATGTCAAAATTCAAACTTGCTGATCAAAAAAGTGGAAATTGAAGGCTCACATATGTTCTCCTAGAAATTGCAAATTTTATCTATATAGTCACATTTTTACACTCTAAAATTATGATATTGCATAATATCATGACTTTATAGTAGTGATATTGCATGAAAAGTAGTGATATTTCATGATAAGTGGTGATTTTATGTGATAAGTTATGATATTGAAACTCCCAATTGTGTTATTGTAACTCCTAGTTGTATTATTGTAAATTTAGTTACATTATTGTAAAGTTAGTTGTATTATTGACAACAATGAAATTTTGGTAGTTGCATTATTGAAAATTTAGTTGCATTACTAATAATAATGCAGCTAAGGAGTTATAATATTGCATTTATAGTTGTGTTATTGTAATTTATTTACATTATTGACAATAATGCAACTAGGGAGTTGAGGTATTGTATTTCCAATTGTGGTTTTATGCTTCCTGTTACTGTATTGTATTTATAGTTGTGGTATTGCATTTCTAGTTGTGGTTTTGTGTTTCTAATTGTGGTATTGTATTTTTGATTATAGTTTTGTGTTTTTATTTATGATATTGCCTAATCATGGTGATTTTCTAACTAGCTAATTTATGTTATAGGGCATAGTTGTGATTTTACATTAAGAGTAGTGATATTATGTTAAGTGTTATGATAATGCATTAATAGTTGTAATTTTATGTTAACCCTCTATTTTGTAAGAAACATGTGGTTCTGTCTTAACGATTGTGGTTTTGTAGGAAAAGTGGTGATATTGCTCTGTGTTTCTACAATTTCACACTCTGTGTAAAATTTTGGAAACTCAAGAGCCAAAACTCAAATGTCATTTTCCCACTTATGTTTTGATTCAAAGCATAAGGACCCATTAATGTCTTTTGTAGGACCAAAGTCCAAGAAAAATAAATTTTAATCACCGTAAGTTGTAAAAATCACATTTAAAATTGGTGTTTTAAAATCTTTTTACTTTATTTGTTTTTTAATCTTGTTTAAATTTTCAACATAATGCCAAGGGGCTCAAACTTCATAACATATTTCATTTTAGTTCTATAAAAATGAACTCTCACTTTAGTTACATACCCAAAAGAGTTTTCATTTTTATGCTTGTTGTTTGAGTGTTTGTTTATCAAAATGGGTGTCACACGTATGCTCTCCGCCCATCTCCTTTAGAGAACTTGGATGATAAAAAACACACTCTTTGCTCTAAAAGAATGGAAATAAAGTCATTAAGGTCCTCCTCAAAATCTGTATGATTTGGGTGACCCAAAAATGACCCTAAAGTCCTTCCACTTTATTTATTTTCATGCATTTTAGATTATGGGTGGGAGTTCATTGCCTCCCCATGGGTTCTCTAAGGAAGAATTGACCTGAGAATTCATCTCTTAACATAATTTCAGCCCCAATCCATAGTGGGGTATATAAATTGAAGGTGACCCATGGGGATGCTTGTTTTGATCAGTTAAAATAAGCTCCATTAGTGGTGATTGACCTCAAAATGTAGGAGAAACTTAGACATCGCACTCACTAAACAATTGATAGATGTAGTGATTGTGAAAAGGATAAAACCTTTTCACAATAAACTAGTTGATACATATCTAAATGATGTGATTATGCCCTAGTTTTTGACACACACATGGGACCATTTATAAATGAACAAAAATTGATAGTTTAAACAACCTCACTTATCATGAACATATTGTTGATGCAAGGTGAGTAGCCCAAAGTTCTATGTCATTATACAAACTCTTGAGAGAAGAGGGGGCCTAAAATACATAATTTTTATGTGCTTTTGCTCTTTGGATTAATAAATTAAAATCCTATCAATAGTAAGTATATAGATGGAATTTGATAGTACGATGCCACGTTGTTAGTTTTAGGGTTTAGGATGTTACACTTAGGTGTTTTTATCATTTTATCCACTTCACTTGCATGGTCTTATGTCAAAACTATTTGTTTTTCATACCACATCTAAAATGGGTCTTGTTTGTGCATCACTCATTTGTTTAAAGGGATGTTATGCTGTCTATTGGACACCACACATTTACCTTAGTCATTTATCAAAATTTTGAGTGTGTGTGTCACTTTTTTGCAAATGGTGTCGTTATGATACCTAATTCATTAAAAGTATTGTGCCTTAGAATATTTAAAATAAACCATTTGTCATACCTTTAGAACATGATAGCATAATTATGCTGCTCAAATTATTTCAAAGACTTGTTGCCTTGTCTAGAAATTACAATTTCAAAAACCACATGTTCCGTTTGGATTTATGCCTAGTACCATCATGCCATTCATTCTTGTTTAGCTTGTTGTCTATTTTATATAAGCCTAGTTTTCCAAATCAATTTTAAAATTATCCTCAACAAGTTTAGATTAAAGATATTGATTGGTTTATGCCTATGCCTTGCATAATTTTTGCTTAGGTTTTCACCCTTCACTTTTGGGTCATGCAACTTAGGTTAATTACTTGATCCATTTAAAGACTACTCTTTGTGCCTAGAATTTGGGCAAGTGGTCTATCTTCCATATGCCTAAATTTCAATGTCTTTTTATAAATGATCAAGTGTGTGTTTAAGTCCAAATGACTAGTTTGTGTCAAAGGTTTCAAATTTGTTAGATTAAATCTCTTGCCTTTTAGACCGCATTTTGTTTAAAGTATAGATTTTGTGCCTTGTTCCCAAAAGATCAAGCACTACCTATTTTGATCTTAGTTTTTGTGTTGTATTTTCCAAAATACCTAACAACCTTTGTTTCTATAGACCTAGTTTAGACTTGTTTGAAATAATTTTTACCCTAAGTTTAGCATTCTAGTTTTTATTCATCTATTTAACCTTTTTGTGTAAGAGATTTGATGTTATAATTTTTAGACCAAGTTTTAGCACTGACCTTTTTGGAAATACAATTGCAATATTTAGAACAAGTTAGACCAAGTTTGAACCATTTAAATTTTAGACCTTGTTTTTAAGAGTTTATATAACTCTAGGCATATCTTCATGAAACATTATTCATTAACTTGGATGTGTCTCATTAAACTCATAGTGGAGCCATGAAAAATCCAAGTTATGATAATGTGGTTACACAAGATGAATTTGTTCAAGACCCCTATGGTGATGATGTAGTTTATGAAATGGATTCTTATCCTCCTTACAATACTAAATCTGGATAACAAAGCCAAGATACTCAAGCACAATATTCAATGACACCTTCTTTGGGCCAATTAACACACATAGTTCACCCTTTCAATGAGAATGGTACTCAATCCCATACCTATACCATTAATCCTCCTTTAGCCTATGCAAGCCACCAAGATCCACAACATCCAAGGATTACCATCCCAATCCCTTATCCTTTGGATTGTGACAATAACCAAGATTTGTAATGCCCCACCATTACTATTCTAAACCCTTCTTGTTTGGATCATGATAACAACCAAAATTCATAATGACCTACCTGTTGATGCTTAAAACTATACCACAGGTGCTTGTAGTGTTGAAGAACACTTCTCATTTTAGGATTCTAAGAATCCATGGCATGAGTTCCAGTTTGTGACCATTCAATGATTGTCTGTGGTGAAATAAAAGTAAAGTATGAAAATTGTCCATAATATTTATTTGATTTAGTGGTTAGGAGCCACCAAGGTCTAAAAAATTTGAATACTTAGTAAATTCAAGGACTTAGAAGTTAAACTAAATGATTATTAACAATGATATTTAAGCTAGAGTGAATCTTGATAAAAAATAAGAAAAAGGAAGGTTAAGGAAGGAAGCGATGTGATTACAAGTTTTCATATCAAATATTTTGACAAAATTCAAATTATGTTGAGTACACTTTAAACCAATTTATGTTATAAAACAACATAAGCTCAAATTACATCACAAATCAGTCAAGATTCAGAGGAAAAGTATGAATCATAAGTAAGAACCAAGTTTACTTTAAAAGTTTACTATTATGATCTGAATAACATAAGTACATCCAAATGCAGAGCAAATAAAATGAAGTGTACTTAAAATATTTATAGTTATTCTAACATTCAACACAAATTAACTACCATATGACAAATAATGTGACTCAAAATAAGAAGAATCATTCAAATTCAACACAATTTTCCTTAATTGAGAGATAGCATAGACATTTAACAAAACTATCCAGACAATCTTTTTAGAATTCCTTAGTTGTAGTAAATTCTCTTGGTATCAACTGCTCAAAAAATCTCCTTTACAAATGGTAACCATCTACCTATTTGTAAGAAACATAGGTGGTTAACCAGTTAAATTTAAAAATATCAACATGTGAATAAGGACAACTATCCTTAATATAAAGATATAATGTGTAAGGTCACATGTCAACGTGACAAGAAAGAGTATATGCTAACAAACTAGCATATACTTTACAAAAAGAAAATTCTCTTAAGAATTTCATTGGTGGGCCCTTCAATTATCCCTATTTGAGGAAGTCTTTCACCTTGGTGTATTATTCCTTGATCAGCTCAAAATACACTAAAGGCTTCATTAGAAAATCCTCTTCTTTATCTGCTAACTTGTCAAATTCACTATCTACCCAAGATACAAGTTCCTTAATACATTGTGCTTCTATAATTTGCTTCCCTCCAAAAATAATGGTATCAAGGGTCTTCTGGTTATCCTTAGCTAAATGACCTTTACTATCTTTGATGTTTTGGATGTGAGTACCAACCCTCTGCTTGAATTCTTCATCATCAATCAAGCCTATATTAGTGGTTTGAGAAGGGTTATCTAATAGATTCCCTAGAAGTTTCTCAATCAAGTTTACCAAGTCTATGTCTCTCTTGATGAAGTCCTTAACATCATTGATCTAGGTGATAAAATCCTCTTGTTTATCTATCAAAACTACCATGAAGATGTCTAGATGTTTAAGTTTGATAATCTTGAAATCCAATGCCTACTTTATCTTATGCACCTTGATGATCTCCTCTATCTGAGCTTGATATTTTTTCCATTGAGTAATTAAGGCTTGTGCCATCTCAGCTTGATGGTTCAAAGCACTCAATCTAGAATTGATGCTTTTTAAATTCTCAAATGTAGCCATCAAGGATATATTCAACGCTTGCACTATGTCCTTAGGAATTGAAGGGAGGACCTGAGCTTCTAAATATTGTTTTTATTTCTCCAAGTTGAGAATCTTCTGCTTCATTCCTTGAAATCTAGCTAAGGTCATTGTTGACTGGGCTATTACCATACTAGCTACATCCTCTTAAAAAATAGGATGCTCCCCTACTGGCTACCCTAGAATAGGAGTTAAGCTTGAAAATGGTTCCACCTTTTGAAAGGTGAACTCTTTAATACCAATAGTAATTTTCTTAGTCTCTACTCTCTCAAGATTTGATGTATCTAGATTAAATTGAAATTGAGGGTCAAATTATTTCACCTGTGGTTGTTAAAGAATCTCTACATTTGAACTCCTAGAGGCTCTTGGGGTACCAACCCATTGGATTTCCTTGTTGTGAATAATTTGGATGCCTCTCTCTACTTTTTTGTTCAACATATCCTGAATCCAAGGCTTGACATTATCCTAAACACCTATGTCCACTCGAGTCAAAGCTAATGAAGGACAAAGAGATGAGTTTTTTTGAAACTTCCCATAAACAAACCAATCAGGAATGGCTGGTCCATAAATAGTATTTTCATCACTGAATAGGTTTATTTCACTAGTGGGGTGAGTGAAAGTTAACCTAGGCCTCTTTATTAGAGCTATAAGAACTAAGGCTAATTCTACCTATCTCTTTCCATTATCCAATGAAACTAATTCCTTGCCTTCTTCCTCTGATGGGTTTTTTTCCTTATCCAAACCATAAGTAGCTATGATGTTAGCAAGGTAAATCTCCACTATTTATTTAGTTTCCAAAGAAATCATGCTGATAGGTGGGGATGCCTACATTTGGGGACCTTCACTAGGTCTATACTCTGTGATGGACTCCTGAATCACATCTTTATCTTTTCCCTTTGCATGCTCAGGTTGCCCAACTTGGGGTGACTTTTTCAATTCTTCCTACTTAGGCTCAAAAGATTGTCCCTCAATAGGTGTTTTTTGATGTGTAGTCCTAAATGGTCCTGGCAATAAGTGATACTATAAAGGATGTAACTACCATATTTCTCCTGAAGGCTTATTATCCCTGACCAATCTATGATCTAAATTTATGTTGTATTTTTTACCCTAGACAAGACTTCTTTAAATTTATTTGCCTTTGTGTAAATACCATCTCGCACACCTGGTTGATGTTTTTACTCAGCCTTTGGGAACTTTTTATCCCAAATATGGTTAGCCACTCTATCATTGGGGTCCCACATTTTAAGATCATCTAGTTGGAAATCAAAAGAGTTCCTATGCACCACCATAATCTCTAGCTATTTCTAATATTTGATTACAATTCTACCAACGTCCAGTGGAAAGGGATGAACCTAAGACTTCTTATTCTTCTTGCAGTGCCGATCGATTCCTTAGATGATTTGATAAGCAATTTATTGATCTACAAGCTTACTGAGAACATATATAGGCAATCTATATGGTTGGACCATGATTACCTCTATCCTTATTATAGTGTAATTTGGATAGAACCAGACATCCCCTATGGTCTCCACTTGTCTTTTGATTAGAGGATGAAGCCTGGCCATAGGGATACCAGTGATTGTCTCAAAAATGACTAGGAAGATACCATCACATATGAATTGCATGTGACTCCTATATTTTAAAATATGTAATTTGGAGTAATGATGGGAAATGGTAGTTCTACCATTAGGGGACCAATTTCAAATGCTAGGGAGATTAATAGAGGCTAGGAGTGAATCCAAGAGGTAAGACATAATAAATAATTGCTTGGAAGTCTTTCTCTTGATGGCTGTAAATTGTTTGGCCAAGAAGAAACTAATTAAGTCTCCAATAGGAGGGGTTAAGTTCCTCTCCAACCTCTAAAGGACATAAGATACCCAAACCTTACTTAAATAAGTATTAGAAGAGGCACTAAAGACTCTATTCAATAAATTCATAGCTACCCTAACACCTTCCTTAAACTGGGCAATATGAATCTAACCATTTGATGTCTTGAAAACATGAGAACCTTAGATTAATCAAGGTGAGAGAACTAAATCTAGGTTTTGTGAATTTGTCCATTCTCTTAAGGAAGGGATATCGACATGAGGAAAAGGGAGCTTATAATAAGTCTCAAAGGCCATCGAAGCTATGCATACAACTTTATTGATACTTCTTTCATGAATAATCCATTCTCCATCTACTCCACAGTCAATGAAAATAGGATCAAGAAGATCAATGCAATGCATTACCTCTGGTTTAACAACTACATGATGAAGGCCTACCATTTGAATTGATACTAAATCCTTGTATATTTGGTACACTGAAGCATTCCTCTTTTCTTCTTGGGAAATTGGTTACAAATCCTTGACAAAGAAGAGTAATTTAAACCAATTCTTGATTCCATGTACATTCAATGCTATTAAATATAAATCTATGTCTCTAAAGACCCTTCCTTTAGCATCTAAAGTTAGATAAAGCTCTACCTCAATCTTAATTTGTTGCCTACCTAGTGCTATTGATAACACTGTAATGTCGTTGCAAAGCTATCAAAGTTATTACTAAGGCACTTACTCTAAATTTAGTTTGTATTTATCTCAAGTGTCACATAATAAATTGACCCAACTCTGGCCTTCTTTATA
The DNA here is from genome assembly GCA_037957365.1 of Torreya grandis. Taxonomy (NCBI): domain Eukaryota; kingdom Viridiplantae; phylum Streptophyta; class Pinopsida; order Cupressales; family Taxaceae; genus Torreya; species Torreya grandis. The sequence goes on along the minus strand of JARHVA010000426.1, from coordinate 5,401,254 downwards.
GAGGGTTCAAGGTTTTTGGCTTTAATGACCAAAACATCCAACTTTGATCTCATACATGCCTTATATATGATGGAACCTTACTATCATGTCTTCTGCATTTTCAATCATGAGATATCTTTCATTTTGATCCTCCATGATTACATGGAGCCTATGTGGTAGGGTTCCATGCCTTTCGTGGTAAATTTCATAAATTTCATTTGAAGAGTGACCATTGGTTTTCAAAAGTCCCCTTTATTTTGCTTTGAAAAGCTAAATCTAGGTCCTTGAATTTCATTGGTTCTTGATCTTTGAGTTTATTAATTGTACCATGTGTCAAGCTCATGAGGCCTTTGAAAAGTCTTCAACTTCATTACACCATTAGATCAAATCCGGTGAGCAAGTGATCACCATTGGATCTTAGCTAGGGCCAGATCATTAACCGTATGTTTTTTTAAAGGATTTGTGCTCGATGCACCATTGGATCAAATCCAATAAACAAGCGATCACTATTGGATCCTAAAATATGCTTACCTTTTAATTAGTTACATGATAATATAAATCTTAGTTTTAAAATTGTAATTTAGAATTTTGTTTTAAAAAAACTCAAAATGACTAAGGCTAAGATCTTTACAGACTAAGCTTGTCTTCATAAAAAAAACTAGAAATTTCTTAAAAGGTTTTTAGAAATACCCCCTTTGATTAAGATTTAAAAAATTGTCTATGTTAAATTTGATGGGTTCGGTCAGGTCAAATATGTCCTCATAGATGTCAAATGATGAGAGTGAACCTGTCAAATTTAAGACAATGGAGTTCCCAAGGCTTTAGGGATTGTCTAAGTTAAATTTGATGGGTTTGGTCACATCAAATACATCCTCATAGATGTCAAATTATGGGAGTGACCCTGTCAAATTTAAGATAGTGTAATTTATTAATGTAATAAATGAATGCCACACGTAAAGCCTATGGGAGATCCTAAGGCTTCTAGGATTGTTTAGTTTAAATTTGATGGGTTTAGTCACTTCAAATACGTCCTCATAGATGTCAAATGATGGGAGTGAACTTTTCAAGTTTAAGATAATAAAATTTTCTATCTCATTTTAAATTTGATGGGTTCAGTCCCATCAAATATGTCCTTGTAGATGTCAAATGATGGAAGTAAACCTATCAATTTTAAGACAATAAACATTTTTGGTCCAATGAATGAGTGCCATGCATAAATCCTTTAGGAGATCCTAAAGCTTTCATTTCAATGTGCACCATTAGATTAGAACCTTCGAGGCAATGTGAACCATTAGATCAAGTCCTAAGTGGTTAATAGCTATTGATGTCCTTTTGGGTGTCAAATTTAATTTGTATCATTGGATCAAAACCTTTGAGTAAACTATCACCATTAGATATTCACTAGGCCCAAATCATTAACTATATGTCCTTTTTAAAAGACTTCAGGTTTGTCACACTGTTAGATCAAATCCAATGAATAAACAATTATCATTAGATTTGTAAAAGAGCATAAGCTTTAAATTAATACCTGATCATGTATAAAGTTTAGCCTAAGGTTTTATATTAATATTTGGTCATGTTTTAAAAGAAAAATTATATTTGAAGCTTAATATAAAGTTAGACTTAGGATCATTTAATCAAAAGGAATTAAAATTTCCCACTAGTATTTTCCAAAAATATTCAAATTCAAACCCCATTTAGGGTTTGTTCCTTAGGAACCATAGCTTCTTCCATGGAACCTACAACTAATCACCTTGAAGATAGTTATTCACAATTTTTAACCATGAAATGTAAACATGATCAAATACATCAAAGGACATGTTCTCCTTTTAAAATTGATTTGCCTTTAAAATCCAAGATATAATAACTCTTCACATTCAATCTAGAATACAGACTTTTTGGAAACAAATACAAGGGTCCTCCTTTCAAAAAAAAGAAAGATAGGGGGTTTTGGTCTCAACACTACCATTTCCATTATAAGACCTCATCCTTTAGATCACAATAACAACCAAGCTTTGTAATTCCCTACCATTACCATTCCAAGCCCTCATTCTATGGCTCATGACACCAACCAAGCTTCTCAATGCCCTATCATTACCATTCTAGAACCTCTTCCTTTGGTTTATGTGAGAAACAATATTTATAATGCCCTACCATTACTATTTTAGGCCCTCATCCTTTGACTTATGAAAGCAACCAAGATTCATAATGCCCTACCATTACTATTATAGGGCCTCATCCTTTGGCTTGTGTTATAAACTAATCTTTGTAATTCCCTTCCATTTCCATTCCAAGACATTCCAAGTATGGTAGCTCATTATCCAAATAAGGTTATGAAATTATGACTAGATGAGACACATTTACCATCCTAAACTGATAACCAATCTTTGTTGAGCCCATCATAGATGAGCTTATTCAGAAAGATGTCATTATCCAACCATAGATCATTCTTAATTGATTAACAATCTTCCCCAACTTTAATAAACCCATACTAGTCTTCAAGCCATAATAGAGCCAATCATTACCTCTCTAAGAGCCAACATTCAAGGACCAAGATGTGTTTAAAACTGATATTTTGTAACCTAGTGTGAACCAAGGCTAAGAGAACTAACTAATCCATGATGTTTTTGTTGAACACCCATCTGTGAAAAGTTAACCTATGATGAATCACCTTTTAATCCTTTATCCATTATTGAGGAGTCTTACTCTGAAGAGCCAATCTTTGTTGAGTCACATCTTAGTGATTATAATCACTTTTGGGAAAATCATTATCTTGACCATTGTCTTATTTATAAATAACCTCTATTTGACAAGCCAATCTTGTGTCTCACTTTGAATAGCTAGTCTTTGTGGAGTCCTTAGCTAAGCCTATTTTTGAATATCCCATTGTACCATCAGAGACCATTACTTATCTAATAACAATTGTTCAATAAGACATCATTGTAGTAGGATCCACACTAGATGAAGATCAACATTGAATTTAGGTTCTATTTTTGAACCAATATTAGATTTAACATAAGAAGTGGACTCAACATTAGTCTCAACATCAGATTCAGAGTCCCTTGAGTCAATCTCAACTTTAGAATCAAAATACTTTCATGGATGTTATAATATTGGTTACACATGCCTTACAGATCAATTTAAATATATTTGTGATCCTTTCATAATTTTTGAGGATTATTACTTCAGCTTTGACACAAGTTATCTTAGTATCATCTATGAGGATTGTGTTGCCTCTTTCCATTCCATTTCTATTCCATATGCCATTAACACTAATCAACCTAGCCATTATATTGACCTTCCACCTCCCACAAGTGTTGATTGGGACTAACAAAATCATACCTTGTTGAATTGCATCTATGGTAACACATCAGTTGTATAATATCAAGGGGACAAAGAACACATTCATGTAAAATAATAAAAATCTCCTAGTTAAACATTTTTAGAGGCATTGGGAGTAAACAAAGTCTAAACTCAACATCTTCTAGTGAAACCTTATTTGAGGTGCTAGAAGATAATCAAAGTCAAAGTCAACATTCCTTAGTGAAACCTTTTCGAAGGGACTATGGGATAATCAAGACAAATTTATTGGTGAAAACATCACAGAGGCTATAATATTTGAGCACAATAGTTCTTCACTACTTGATGAAGACATTATCAAAGATGACATCAATACAACTTCCATTCTATAACATAATCAGATGGTATCTACTCTCAAGATCATTCAATAGATAAATTAGATGGTCCTCTTTAGAGCATATTTAGAAGTCTTCAAGCCTACCATAACCAAAATGATGTCAAATCTAGAATCAACAACATTGTGTGTGACTAAAACTCACACTCTTCATTTATTTCCCAACCATTATACATTCAATTACAATCCATTTATTCATTCTAGACCTATATTAAATTGCCAAATCAGATCTATCAACCAATATTTATCCCTATTTACCATCCTTGGCCATACTTTCCTTTATAGAGGCTATGAATATATCTTGTCTTGAAGTTTGGAGGAAACATATTCAAATACCAATAAAGATCAAAATAACATTATTAGAGTCTAAATCTGTACTCAGTTCTTAAGAGAGAAACTATTTAGAAGAGGTGTGGGCTAGCAATTTAAACATGATTGACTATTCTAGTTATATCATATATTGATCAGGATGTGCATCTCCACATTATCAAGAATAACATAACCATATCTTTACTTTGTAATTTATTTTTCCATTCCTCTTGCCATTGTTTCATACCCTACCATTTACCTTACCTTATCACTTGGGGCTAACCCTATTACCATTATATTCAATTGTTATAACATCACCATCCTTGAACAATGCCATATCGTATACCATCCTACCATACATTAATTATTGACCAAACTTGTTTTTACCCTCCATACCCAACCCTTTTGATATTGGTTCCATGGTTATTCAAACACCTTCTACAAGGGGATTCCAATCTAGTTTCAATAGTTTTAATATTTCATGTTCAAATGACAATATATGATAGTATTATGATAATGGATCTATAAATTGCATCTTTCATTTATTTTTATACTTGACTAGTGCCACTAGTTATAATTACCTTTGGGAAAGTTAGTGTTCTACATGGTGCTACTAATTATAACCACCTATGGAAAAATTAGTAACACTAACCCTTTATAATTATTTCCTAATTATAACTACCTATGGGAAAATTAGGAACAAGATCTTTACCATGCATTATCACATCACCTTGCCATTACTATTCTCATTTGCCTTTCCATTTGATTAAATTCACAAACTTACTGCTACCTAGTTAGATCTCACTACCTTTTATGTAGGTATAACTATAGTAACTTGAGGTCTTAATGGGACTATATAGGTAATGCTTGATTCATGTTGAGGTCATATCAGTCACCCCATTTCTAAAGCTCTTACCATTTTATGAGAAACCTAAGCTATGCTCTCACCATTTTTCAACTTGGACCATTATGTGCCTTATAATTCTCAATCAAGTTAAGATACTTAGAAAATTCCATAAGCATTTAGAAACATTTCAAACTCCTAAAAATTAGAAAATTGACTTACCATCTCCTAGAGAGATATAAATCCTTTAAATCCAAAAATATTTGTCATTTTAAAACTTAGTTAATCATCTTCGATCCACCCTACTAGGGAAAATCCATTATTAGTTCCAATATATTACATTTCCATTGGGGGTGTGACCTACCCTTTGAATAAAAATTTACATGGGGGCACCAATTATTTATCATTCCATTGAGTCTTCATGCGTATATATTAACTTGGTTGATGATAAGATGTTTTTTGTTGCTTTTACTTTCAATATTGTTTTTGTGTTTGTTTGCTTGGTTGTTTGTTTATTTGTTTACTTGTTTGTTTACTTTCATTTTTATGCATTGAATCAGTAAATATGAATTCATTAGGTGAATCCTTTCACATTATTCTTGATTCTATCCATATTCATACATCAACATTGACATCATGGTTTTTATCATTGGTGCATTATTTTCAAATTTTTATTGGATTAGGAATCAGTATTTATGCATATTACGACTAAGTTATCATGGTTTTTTCTATCATGATGTATACCATCATGTGCTACAATAAAAATTATCTCACGAAATCTTACAAGTAATGGATCCACATAAACTTCTCTTGGTTCACCTTGGCAAATCCTCCCACCCTCCTTGATCAAACTCAACCTATTAATCATTATAGTTATATTCATGTTAATAAGGATGAGCATATTTGCATTGGCAAGCACAACTGAATCATTCACATTAATAAATTATTATTCTTCTATTCTTCATTCCTTTTTCTCCCACTTCTAGGTGAACTACATTGGCTTGAGGTCTATTTAGACTATGTAGGCAGTGCCTGGATACATGACCTATCTTGGGTTAGCTTAGCCACATTTATTCTTCCAATCATATCTTTCATCACTTTGTGCATCTTCGTATACCTAATTATTTGTGGCTTGTTCAATCATTACACCATTACATCTATGTTTATGTTTACTCATCTTTAATCTGTATGATAGGTTATATCTTTGAGTTATGCTTTCCAATCTACCCTACAGGGGAAAAAACCAAAAAAAATCATTTTTTAATCTAGGTCATCTTGATGATTATAATCACCTATAGTAAAATCATTAATTTGACTCATTTTCCATATTGGGGCACGCGCCCATGCCATTGATTATAACCACCTTTGTTAAAATTAGTGTCTCAATTTTTTTTTACTGATTATTACCATCTTTGGGTAAATCAGTACTTTTTTAAACCAATGCATGCAAGCATTATCTCGATTGGATTAATATTACCCATGGGTTAATTTAATTCTTCTTTATTATTTTTGAGGGACCATCCATCCATCGTATGTGTCAGCCACTCCCTTAAGGGGGAATCATTATAGGCTACCCAAACATTGTTTGGAGTTTCTTCTTTAATAATTATCTTATTTCCTTTTTAATGACTCTTTTATTATTTAAGAATATGTTAGTGTGCCTATAGTATAAAATACCTTCCCAAATAGGGGAAAAATATAGACACCCAATTTTAGCCACAACTGGCTTTCGATTAGACTTCAGATTGATTTCTACCAAATATTACAAATTAAGCCTAGGAATGACTAAACATCCCAATTTCATCCATGCATCATTCATCAAATGCTTAGAATTATGTTGAGTCATCCCTATTTAGGTTACTATCCCATACACAATAATAACCTCTCATGAATTCAAGCTCAGTCACCTTGTGACTTAAAAACTATTAGTTTGGCCTGTGGACCCTTTAAGTGGGGCACTTGATCAAATCTTAAAAAAGTTAAAATGATAATAAAATTGAATCATCTAATCAAACATGATTAAATTCTTAGTTGAATTATCCATTTGTAATTAATGAAAATATAAAAATGGAAATTCCAAAAATCAAAATATCAAGCCTTTTCATCATTGCCTTTATGAGTTGTTAATCTCTTCCAAAATATCACAAAATATCTAATTTGAAAGCCATGCCTATTAATTTAAAATAATAATTACATGACAATTTTTAACTCAACTAGAGTTAACCTCAACTCACCTAGGGTTAGTTTTAACCCATTCTATGTTTAAAATTAACCTTAACTCACCTTGGGTGAGAGGTAACTTTTGGAGGCTATAAATACAAGATCATATCTATTGATATATAATATCTTTTGGTGTAAAGTTATTATGCATAGATGTCTTCAAATATTTGCCAATGTGGAGTTATTATGTATGATTTAGTCCATAGGATTCATGCAAGTAATGTTACCATGCCAAATTTATAATCCAAGCCAAGCCAAACATCCAAGCCAAGGTACCAAGGAGATAAGGAACAAAGAAAGCTTAATTGTCAAAGAATTCTTGATGCAAAAACTAATCAAGCCATTTCAACATGCCATTTGGAAATACAAGGAAGGTAAAATATATATTTATTTCATGTTCTAGTTGTGATTTCATTTGTATGTTTGTTACTTATTATTTCCCTAGTGTCTAGGCTAGATGTGTTAGGATTTTAGTGTATTATTTTGATTTGTTTTATTATAATAACACAAGACTAACCTCCCCTCTACATATTTATTATTCATAACAACCATCCTAACCCATATTTCTATCCATAACCCATCTATTACGTCAGTTGCCTTGGCCTGACCTTAAGGAGTCGAGTGCGCTATTTAACATGGTATTCACATGCACACAATTCCATATAGATATAAATAGCATATGAAGGTGTTATTTAGGGTGCCCATGACCATAAAATAATTGTAATTTTGTAATAATCAAGTCATGTGGAAGAGGCATGTCAAACACATCCTTTGAAACAAGATGGGAGTCTAAAATATTATCCATTGGGAGTCTAAAATGCTAATAAATATATTGTATAATTGTCTTTTAAAATTAAATATAACATGCCTTATATAAATTATCTCATGTTTAGGAATGGTGATAGCCTCAATAGGTTCATTCAAAGGTTGAGTCTCACCATTAATAGTAGCCATAGGAACACTATTTTCTATATATACAAGAGTTAAAACCTCATCACAAAGCAAAGTATACATAGTAACAAAAGTATAAAACCTATGGGTGCTTGTATGAGGAACATTTTAACTCTTTGATTTTTTAGCCACATGTATCATTTCATCAAAAATATTCAAGTTAGAAAGAAAATGTGATATATCAATTCATAACATACATTGATTATTTCTTTCATCATTTTAAACCTTTATATTTTAAAATTTAACATCCCACAAAGATAAATCATTCTCATATATTTCACTAATATAAACCATGATTAATGCCAAGTAAAGACATACATAAAGGAAATGAAACTCTAAGGGTGGGAATGAGGGAATAAAACCCTAAAATATGATTATGATAAGAATGAAAAAAATTTAATGGGAAAGAGGGTATGAACCATAGGTTGAATGTAATAATATCACTTTCATAAAAATGTTATATCAAAAAGTGAATTAGGGATAATTACCTAAGTATAATAAGACAAAACATTTACACAACGAAGAGTTATCATTTATAAATGTATAAAAATTATTCAATATTTGTCCTTAAAATAGTAAACATCAAAAACTAAAATGTAGGATTTATAATTGAACTTGAAAGAGATGAAAATGAAAAGGAATAGTCAACATTTGATAGGAATATCTAATTTCTAAATGTAGATCCAAACTATGCAGGCCTATAGCTAACGACGTGCCTAATTTAAATTTTTGATTCCATATAAACAAGAACAACAACTGCACAATTTGTGTCCAGGGTGGGATTAATACTAACATATGTTGAATAGCATTTGTGTCCTCATGTTTTAATGTTCTCACTTTTACAATCTAAAAAAATTTACTGTGTTGATTTGTAGATGGATGCCATACCTACCTAAAATTATTCTTTATGAAATTGATGGAAAAAATTATTTGAATTCTTTATTCAATGCTATTGATGTAGCTTGTTATAATCAAAACATAATGCAAAAGTATAAGGGAAGAAGCAGTTGGGTATGGCAATCATAAATGAATTAAATTACGTACTTGAAATCCCAAAATTATATCCCTTATTGTTCATGTGTAGTGTGAATGGATAAATTGAGAAAAGTCTTTAAGCTCCTCTTTTTTTAAATGTGAGATGAAAATACATGCACACTCACCTAGGGATTATTTTGGCACAAGATGTGATGCAAGTGCTTGAGAAATGATAGATCAATACAAATTGTGCCTAGACTTGAAAATGAATGACAAAAAATAGATTGGAAATTTCTTAGGAACCTCAATGATAATTTCTATGGAATATCTTGTACTGGAATCTATTTTTTTATGTCCATAAATGATTTTTATATATAGACTTATTTTTTTGAATTAAATACATCGACACCTAAAATTTGATAAAGAAAAAGGCAAACAACCTAAAAATGAATCCAAAAATAGAATGTCTATGACCATGGGTAGAAAGGCTTTAAAAAAAGAGAATAAAAATGGTGGGCCCATCATTTCTGCTTAGGGTGAATCAACGAAACTAACATTTTTATCCTATAAAAAGTAACAAACATAGATAAAGAGAAAAAATAAAATAAGCCCATTGGAATAAAAGGAATAAGACAAAATTATGAATAGAACAAAAGAGGACCATGATATCACACAAAGAAGGAGAGAGAAGAAAACACAAAAATACGCACCAATAAACTCTTAATTTAAGGTGATGAACCATATACACAAAATAATAATAAAAGATATTAATAACAAGGCTTGTACCAAATTTAGTATTTACAAGTCCTAAATGTACATTTTTTTCACATATATTTATTTTGGAAACATTTGGTTGAGGAAGGAGTGAGAAAATGCAAGGGATTCATTATTGTAGACACATAAGAGGACAACACATTTTGGTATTTCATATTATTTTTCCAGTCAATATATTCATAAGGATATTCATCATTATATTTATGAACATCAATCTTAGCATTCATTTTATAGAGACAAAGACTATGATGCCCATTTCACCTTGTACTCATTTTCAAATTCAAGTTTTGATCTTATTTTTCATTGACATATGGATTCACATGCAAAATTTGAACTTATTCTCCATCTAAATTTGTATATATACTTGTTGAATCTCAATTTTTTAAGCATTAATAAACTATAATATGGGTTAAGTATGGAAATGTTCACGTGAGACACACATATTCATATTAGGAAAACTTTTAATGCATTGAGAGGATGATTTTTAGAAATAAACATATGTACATGAAAGACAATGAACATTACTCAATTTAGAAAAATAATTTTTTTGGGAAACAAGGACATGTTATAAAGAAACACAAAATGAATCCACAATAAAAATATATCCATTAGGTGGAAATTGTAAGAGGATGATTGCACAAAGGATTATGGATCAATCCTAGATGGAAAAATATTCTATGGAATATGCAAAATGTGGAAGACAAAAAGTATGGAAATATGCATGTGAGATACAAATTAATGTTAAGTAAACTTGTAATGCATTGAATATGAGGACATGTATAAATAACATATGCACAAGAAGGATGATGTACATTGCACAAATTAAATAAATCACACTTGTGGGAAATAAATAAAAGTTGAAAAGGAACACAAAATGGATCCAAAATAAAGATAGATCCAATGGGTGGAAAACACCAAGAGGATGATTACATCGATGCTAAGGGATGATCCTATGGAAGAATACTATGTAATATGCATGGACAATTAGAAAACTAGATAGGTGGAGGCTTTTTTAGCACTAGTTGATAGGGGTTGAGGGGTATTGAAAACTTATAAATAGACCCATGAACCTCTCATTTGAAATGTCTAGAGATTGGATAATGTTACACATTTGAGCTCTTATAAAGTTATACATTTTTCATATTGTAAGTGAAGAAAATTTTAATATTTTGGTGAATATATTGAACCTTATATGATGAATGTAAATGTTTTATACATTTTATAGACTGAATGATTATGAGCATATTATTAATGGATGTTATGTACATCGTGGACAATCATTATATGTAAATGGTAAATGATAATGAAATAACTTATTATTATGAGTAATGTGTTGTGTTTTGTGTTATTTAATTAAATGTGAGGGTTTAGATGAGTCAAATTTATGTATGTGTGTTACCTTTATATATATATCAGTGGGGTTATTGATATTCTCTTTCTGCAACTTAGGTAAGCACTTAATTCTCCAAGCTTAAGGGATATGTCAACATTGTGTTTACTCTACTATATGTTGTGTGTAATTTGATCTATGTAAGATCAGGTAAAAGGTCATTAAAAATAACAACATTTAGTTTAGTTTTCAATATCATATTTGTATGGAGTGTGGATATTGAGAGAGCACAAATGGAGAAGTTTTTTTGAAGAAAACATTTTTTTTAGTTGTAACACTTGCCATGGTTGGCTAAGCCTTACCCCATGTAAAGGATAGGTATGGGTTGATTGTAAATGTGATACACTTAGTGAAATAAAAGTGAAGTATGAATGAATATATATAAATGGAAGATATATTGATAAAAATGGACCCTATTGAGAAGGAGAAACTAAGTCATTTTAATGTTATGAGGGAATGCATAGAATGTGGAGGGCATGTGATTGGTACGAGTAAAAAAGATATCCACTTCAATAAGGAAGAGATGATATGTATTAGGGAATATCTAGGTGAGAAGAGTCAATTTATTAATATGGATTTTAATCCACAAGGAAGTGAATGACGATACACAAGTTTTGAAAATTTCATATCTAAGTTCACTTATTGTTGATACCTTGGAAGTCATTATTATTAAGAGAGTTTTTCAAGATAAATTAATATTATAAATGTATAACTCCTTATAAGCTAAATGAGAATATTATATAAATTTTTGAGATTGAATGATTGTGAACATCATGTTAATGGATATTATTTACATGTTGATTGTATGAAAGGACTTATTTTACTGAGTAATGTGTTGGGATTTATGTTTGAGCTAAGTAAATGTTAAGGTTTAGACGAGTTATATTTGTGTGTGTGTGTTATCTCCTTATATCTTGATATTACCATGGGTTCTCAATGATCTCTTATTTTGCCTTAGGTGAACACTTATGTGTTTGGACTTACGTGATATGTTGTAAGCATTATGATATTTATTGCACATTATATTATCAACTCAAAACTAAGGAAGAGATAACTAAAATGCAAAACATCTATGATTTCTATAATTTTATTTCATTAACAAGTCTATTATTCTGTTTAATATGTGTATATTCTCATGTAAATCCAGTTGGGTGAGTCAAACAAGGGATCTCTTAGGATTCTTATGCAAGATGTCTAAGTATCCCTAAGTCTCTCTAGGAGGGGTGATCATACATAGTTTTTTATATAAATAAGTGATATTATGATCCATGAAAAAAAGGAGAGATGAATGACCAAGGAATCCAAAAAAAAAATAATGAGTCAAAGGAATTAGTGCATATTTTTTTGTGGGAGAATGGGAAAGTCAGGTTACATGGAAAGAAAATTCTAAATATTTATGCAAAAAGGCACAAAATAAGTTATGCATGGTGTTTTTTGCATAGGAAAATGTTAAATCAAAATTTCAAGAGTAAAGTTAGTTTTGTAAAAAATATGTGGAAAAAGGTGAAATAAATGGGACATGCAATTTTAATGGAATTGGAATATTATAAGGAGAAAATGGCACGTGATAATTAAAATTTTCAAAATTTTAACTTTTGGATGATAAAAAATAAGTGGTTCATAGTTAGATGGAAAAATAAATGTGACTAAGGATATAAAGGAAAGGAGTTAGAATTTATGAGTTTATTTGTTAATTATTATTATCGAGAGTTTTAGTATTTGTAGTGGTAGAAAGAGAACTAGGGAATCCAAGAAAAAAATTCAAGAGTGTGATTAGGGTATTGCAGGAGAGTGAATTAATTCTAGTCAAGAAGGTGGATTGGATAGAAAAATTCTAATTGGTGATATTATGAAGAGTTAAAGGAATAAAACCATGGTGAAGAATAAGGGGCCTTAAATTTTATCAACTCTATTAGTAGAAGATGTGTTAATGTCAGAAAGAGAGTTAATGGATAAAGAAGAAAAGGTTATGGAGAAACCTATGAAATTAACCCCAACTATGACCTCAATGAAGTCACCTAATAATAAAGAGGGATATTTTTTGAAAGCGTTTGTAACACTATCCATGAACGTTGCATAGGGTGTGTAAGTTGGAGAGGACTTTAATACCAAGTATGGTGAATGTGTGAATGGAGTTTTCAATCATAGGAAGGAAAACTTGGAGAAGGAAATTAATGTTTAGTTGGATGTGATGAAAATGCCAAAAAATAAAATTACATATTAAACTAATATGAGGGTACATGGGTTCTTGATCTATGGGAGTTGTCATATATGGGAAATATAAATGAGTTGATGAAGTAGTTATTTTATAAAATGTACCAAGGAAGGAAATACTTTTCTAGTTAAAGTATAAATATCTCAGTGGCATTTATGAATTGAATTTCAAGGATAAATAATGAGGGAAAGGATATTCCTTTACCCTAATTTTTATTAATATGAGTTAATATAATTAAGAAATAATTTTTCAATGTGGTTCATATATTAAGGTATGGAATTCAAGCATACATCTAAATGTAAAATACTGAGATTTATTCTTCTAATTTAACAAGTGGCATATCATAAATATATTATGTAAAAAAAAGGGATAAATACTTAGCTTTTTTTGTTGAATATATAACTATGATTATATTTGGGAAGTGAAAAACAAGATAAGATAGGCTTTTAACATTTTTCATTCTAGAATTAATTCTTTGTCTGCGTTGGGTCAGTTTCACCAATTTGGTTCAGTTTTTATAGTCAATACTAACCTATTGGTTAACACTGACCTATGTATAAGTATGGCATGGTAACTATAAGATCACCTAAAATTATATCTACTTGTTCCATGTTTTCAATACCAAACCCTGATGATGCACACAACTATATAAACTAGTTTCATTTTGCTTGAAACCCTAGGCATGTCTATGAGGGCTAAAAACTTGAAAAAATGGGGAAAGTGAAATGGGATGAGATGACCCTAATAAGCTCCATTTTATGATTGACCAATACCTACATATAAGATAGTTTGAGGAGGGAAATCAAGACACATATTTCTCCCACATAGTGTGATTGTGTAATTGTGATCTTTTTCTATATGTATGTAATTAATGATTTGAATTTGATACTTGAAAATGCTTACTTTGACTTAGATTTAGAGTGATTCAAATTTTGATGATGATTAATTCTAGTGATATATTATAAACTTTAGAAGAATATGGCATATTTTTTAATGTTTAATATTGTATAGATGTGTTCCAGATAAGTGCCAAGTCCCTTTTCAATAAGACCTTGACTTTTTTTTATATGTGGATCTAATTTAATAATTTATCACAAAAAAATCATGCTAGGCTGATGGGTAGAACTTAAAGATAGGTTAAATTTTATAAAATATCCATTTTTGGGAGCATATTGATATTGAATAGATCATGTCAGTATTGATTAGTGATATTGACTAAATCTAGCAAAACTGAACTATGTATAGATAAAATTAATTGAGAGTCTATAGATGTGTGTCGGATATTTTATTGTAGGTGTGTAATATTAGAACAAAAGGGTTGAATCATAAGATAAAAATAAAGTGTGAGAGAAAGGTGGATTAGGACAATGTCTATGTTCTCAAGTCATGCATGATAAATGTGAGTCAAACTTATCATTGTTAAGTAATGAAGACCAAATTTTAGGATATATAAATTTCTTGATTTTATTATAATAATGTATTTGATAGAATAAAATTATAAATTGTACCCAAGTGTGTTTTTACACATTTTTTATTTGGTATGAATCTTCAATTTTATAGATCACTTAATAAAAAACTTACAATCATGTGTAGTCAACGTATATGGATTGAGTATTTTGATTTGAAATTAAAATTTTGAAAGAACAAGGGTTAAAGTAAACCTATATGTTGGTGAAAACCATGTTGCATTTGAAACTTCTTATAGATGATGCTTATTTTTTGTAGCATTATATAAAATTATGCTTACTTATTGAATCACATGGAGAGTTAGGGTGATTATGCCCCAAATTGGTGTAACTATGTAGGATCTTGGGTTGGGAAGACAACATGCCCAAAACCTAATAAATGTTGGAAAAAATATGCAATATACTAACCTAAATAACTATGAAAGTAAATGAGAGAATCATTAGAATAGGTTCACTCAAATAAAGTGAATCAATCACTAAATAAGGTTTATATATTTTATTGTAATGTTTTTCTTAAGTTTGCTCAAGTTTGATCCATGTAGAAAAAAATGAATGATCAAAAGGGAGTGAAATTTTTTCATGACCCCATTGTGAATATAGCTTTAATTATGTAGTTTTGATCAATTTAGAATAGAATGCGTGATCAAATGAGAATGAAAAATTTTCATGCCCCCATCATGACTAAAGATATGATATGTGTGAAGTGGAAAGATAACCATTTACCATTCAACTATAAATTATGTTGTTGTTGTGTGTGTCTTCATGAACTAGTATCATTCCCGTTGAATCTGTACCAATTGATATAAAATGTTATTCATTTGTAATTATATTTGAGAATGTTTATCTCAAATGTATATGTATATGAAAAATTATATATTTTTTCCTATAAATTATCGATATGTGATAATATTTTTCATATAATTAAACCATATATTTTATAAACCATTATGAGTCTATGAAATATGTATTTTTATTTGATTTTATTCTCATAAAGGCTTGTGTCTCTATGGTAAGTCCAATTTAATGTCTCCATTTTGATATGAGGGATATATCATGTAAGTCTCTCATTTAAAAATAAGATTTAATTGTATCACGTCATCTATTAATATATAATCATGTAATAACATTTGATCATGTGGATAAATGTTGTCATAGTAGTTAATACATCAACCAAGGCATGTATGTAACATATGTAATTCAAGGCATGTAAGTGCCATATGTACATAAGTGTATCAATGAAGCAAAAAATATAAAGATCTATGAATAAGACTACATAGTAAAAGTGCATGCTATAGATCATGGCCCCTCTCAATTTTAACAATCTCAACAAGTAGAAATGTGTCACACATAAGGACATGGGACCCATACAAGGGACATGAATATGTGATAAAAAAACAATAAGATCCACACACAAGGGCACATGAAAAATGTCGTATACAAGGGGCATAAAATATGTTGCAATAAACAAGGCTAAGGTGCATACAAAATATTCAAGAACATAATAGCCTTTAATATAAAAGAGTAACAACATCAATGGAGCATAAAACATAGAACTAGTCTACACCATCTATATGTATCAATGTATCATCACAATATAATAGCATAAGATTTATCACTATGTAAGATAGAGTAGCTATCAAGGCATGTGTAATAAATATAGGTATCTCAATATGTTAAAAATGTCATAGAAATATATAACCTATAAATAGTGAATCATGTAGAACATGATGCCTTGAACATTGCATGTCTATTAGCTAGGGGAGGGTCCAACATATTTATGTCCATGTATAAATTATATGTACAATATAGCCCTCATATATCATGAAATGAATGTGTGTATGTAAATAATGTTTCACATACGAAACATGTGATAAATAACATATGTAAATAGTGTAATCCAACAATCATGCCATGTTTAGGTCCTAATTTTGTATTTTTAATAATTTTGAAATTTTTTATATTTTTTGATATTTTTTGTATTTTTATTTTTTAATTTTGTGACACATTGATATAATCAAGTGAGACTAAGTATAAATTATCCAAAAATAGAATAATGGGATGGATTAAAACAACCCAAAACATGTGCCAAGGTGTAGTGTGCACTTGTGATAACATAGCTATGTGGAAGCAACGAGAGCAATAAATATTCTCCCATTGTAATTATGAATCAAATATATGTGGTGGTGAAGAGGGATGTGGAGGAATGAATGTACATCCTAATTTCATAATATGTAAATATATATTCACTCATGTATGCATATATCAAACATGATTATATTTATCTTAAAATGATCATGTTATATACATTGTGCTTTCTGTGATAGTTATAAAATTATGTATATATTATGGCTATGTTGTTTTATAAATAGGGTTGAATATGAAAAAGGTTGTGGGTCAATTACATTAAATATAGAAAAATATTGATGATAAAGTATGACTTAGGTTACTTGAAGTAACCGTGGGGAATAACATAGTCTATATTTGGATATATTGTACATACAAGGGATGTCATGAAAGAGAGCAATGTAAGATCACTATTTTAGATTATTTAGATAAAATAGTTCAGTGGGATCCAAAAGGTCATATAAAAGACAAATTATAAGGCTTATAATATGGTGAAGGCTAAATTATATGTAAAATATAGGAGGATTACCAAGGATGATCCAAAAAACAATCATGAAGACGCTATGTAAAATGATATATGCCATATGTGACCAAAATAACTTATGTGGAGGTCCTATATATAATAATATCAATATATCATTTCAATTGTGTCATATTTCATATATATTTGATGTAGTTGTACCATATTAAGATATAAATTTGAGTCTATATCTATAAGGTAAATATGTGTTGTGTAATACTCTCTATTACTGTCATGTTTGTAGTGCTCATATGTATGTTCAATATTCCTAGTAATCATGATATGTATTAAAGTCTAATTATAATTTTTTGTGATATTAGTTATCCTAAATGTGTTCCAATCTAAATAATATTATTTTCAATAAGATCTTGTATTTTTTCTCAATTTGTCACAATTGTTTGATGAATGCCCCACAATCTGATGATATTCACAATATTCATTGCCATCATAAATATTTGGTGTAAGCCCATTTAAATCAAGATTTTGGGGAGGAATAAGTGTGATAAGATTTAAATTGAGTAGCCTATTTATTATTATATAATGAGATGATAGTAATTTTTAAAATCACCTCTTTATTGAAGCTAACATGTTGAATTGACTGGTAAGTTATAATATTACTTGGATTGTATCATTTATTTATTTTTCCATGTGTTGTTATAAGTAGTGATGATATTTGGTACTTAAAAGGATCCTTTTCCACTTGATATATTTATAAACTTCCCTCATTTGTAAATGTAACACACATATGTAATGCAAATGGTATTGTTTTCAAAGTATGTATCCAAGGTTGGCCTAATAATAGGTTGTAATTTGTATCATGCACCATGACTTGAAATAAGGAATTTACCTTATTTGGTCTTAATATTAAATCCATTGAAATTATACCAAGTAGACCATAGCCCTTAACATGATTTAATAATGATTGATTTTCTACATTTAGCTATTGCATAGTGATCCCTAATTCATGTAAGAATAATATGTTGGAAATGTTTTCAGTTGATTTAACATCAATAATAACTTTTTAGATGAGCTTATGTGACATCATAACCTAGATAAATAGTTCATCATATTATCCCATTATATACTTAATACTTGCATTATTTTATAATTTTTTCTTCTGATGGATATATATTGAATAAATTAATTTTGTAGAGTGTCAAAAATATGTGTCATGAGGATTGATATAAGCTTCTTCTATTGATGTTATGAGATCAATACGTGTCTTTGTATTATTAGTATTTGAACCTGCCATGTATCCAATATCTTGTATTCATTTTTGATTCTATGCTTAGATGGGATGAACAATGGCTTGTGCATGTTTTCTTAATCCTTATCTTGTGTATCCCAATATTTGTAGATATCTCAATCTAAAAATATATTGGTAAAATTTATGTCATTAGTTAGACAATAATTTTTGTTACTAAGTGTTTAAATATTCAACATTAAATATTCAATGTTTTTTTAATATATTATATATATCATTGAAAAATCATACTAGATGTAGTGTTGTTCATGTCCTAATTATTTGTGAGATGCCCCATACCTTTTGGGATAGTGATAAAAGGACTTTCATAGAGGGAGTGTAGCTAAGACCACCTTGAGGAGAGGTGGAAGAATAGTAGAATAATCCATAGGATAATCATTTTGATTTTGGGAGTATTGAGGCATATAAATCACACAAAATCCTGGAATACTTATGAGTACAAGGGGAATGATAACCTCTAGGATTGGAGGAAGCATGAATGAGTAATAATAAAGTTTGAGAGGCTAAAATCTAAAAACCTTAGAGGATAAAACCCAAATTAAGATATAGAGCCAAAGGTGAAAAGATATTTTGTGTATGAAAATAAAAAATCATATTAATGAAACCATGGGACAAAAAAATATAAGATAAATTTTGGTGTAAGGAGATCATAAATGAAAATTTAAATCATAAGGAAAAAATTCTAAAACTTTGAAAGGATGAAACCTTAAAGTAAAACTAAGGTTTTTCACTATTTGATATGTGTATGGGTTCACTGATATGTTTTGTTCTAAATTTTATTAAGATGAATTGATTAATTTAATTAAGTTATAATTTTTTAATATAATCAAGATATTAAAATAAAACATTCAAACATACATCTAAATGTTAAATACTGAGATTGATTCTTCTAATTTGAAAAGTGGCATATGCTTAATATAGTAGGTACAACAAAGGGATGAATAATTAGATTTTTGGTTGATTGTCTAACTGTGACTGTATTCTAGAAGTAAAAATTGAGATAAATCAAGGTTGTGGTTTGTTTGATTCTATAACTAATTATATATTTGCATTAAGTTTTGCCAATCTTAGTTAGTTTGTCAGTTTATACTAACGTGTTGGTTGGTATTAACTTATGTGGAATTATGGAACAATGAATATATAATCACCTATGTTTGTCTCTATGTTTATAATCATAAAACCTGATTATGTGCATAACTCTAGAAATTAGTCTCCTTTACCTTAAAACCCTAGGTGTGCTTGTGAGGGAAATAAACCAACAAAATTTTGAAAAGTGTATTGGCTTGATCTGACCTCAATTACATTGATTTGATGGTTGACCTTGCATATCCATATGATATTATAATGAGGGAAGTCAAGCCACACATAGTTCTCATACCTAGTGTGATTATGCAACTGTGCTTCTTTACTATATGTATGTATCTAATGATTCAACTTTTATACTCGACAATGCTTGATTTTAATTAGATTTAAAGTGCTTTAAACTTGGATTATAAATACCTCTAGTGATAGATTAGCAATTTTTAAATAATAAGGTAAATTTTCTTAGTGTTCAATAATGTATAGATGTGTTCTAGGTAAGTGCAAAATCCCTTTTGAAAGAGACCTTACTTTGTTTATATATGGATTGACTTGAATAATTTGTCATGACAATTACACACTAGTTTGATGGTTATACCTTAAGAATAGGCTTGATTTTAGAAAAAATCTATTATTCGCAGCATGTTAGTACTAACTAGATCATGTTAATATTGAATATATATATTAATCAAATATCATCATAAATTTGAGCATGTTTATCATCCAACTTAGTTGGTAGGATAATCAACTATCTAATATGAGTAATCTAGGAAAATGTTGAGACCCATAAAATGTTAGTTTATGCTTTATGGGATAAAAAAAGTTTCAAAATTTAATTTAATTATATATTTAGATTCCTATTAAAAAATTAGACAATTTAAAAAAAAATGGAAATCAATTTTGAGGTCGCATGCAAAATTTATGACCTCTAGAAGTCAAAATACTCTATCTCTTGATGTTCTTGGAAGTGATTGCTTGTCTTTCATCTGTTCATCTCAGGAGCTAATATTGGTAACTTTTAGAACCAAATGATAATGTGGGAATTTGAACCATTTTGACATTTGTCTATTCAATTCAAGTACTAGGTGGATTCAAAGCATGAGGAAGCTTAAATACAATTCTTAAAAGGTAGATTACAGTGGAGGAGGAAGAATAAGGAAGGTTAGAGAAATATCATAAGGTAACAAAGCATTAAATCCTTGAATTCAAGTGGATGAATTTGAGGAATGTCTGAATTTGATCCTTCATCAACTCAATTTTTCCATGTGAGTAAATGAGTTGATTAATACACAACTGAGATAATCAATTTCAATAGTTTTTATTGCTTAAGAGGCAAGTCTTCCACCAAACATTGCAAAGATCATTACAATTTTTGGAGCCATAAGGTTGGTTTTTCCTTATAATCCCAAGAAGGTAAAAGATTGTAAAATGAAAAACATAGTGGATATGAGGAAGCATGGATTCAATATTATTGGATTTTTCTCACATTGAGTTTATCTAAGGTATGTCTTGCATTATCTCTCTTTGTTGATGTGTTGGTTTCCTTTGTATACATTTTCCCATTCCTTACAACTAGACTAATTCACCAAACACATAAGAGAGCTCAAGATTCATATTTAACAAACATGGCAATTATTTTTAAAGGTTAAATAACTTCACATTTGGTATTAAACTTCTGTGAAAGGATTTTATTTGTATTCATGTATTGATAAGTAACATATTTAGAGTGTGAAAGAATGCATGAAAAAAATGAATCATGTAGAGATTACATGTGAAGAACTACATATTATTTTGTATGATATAGGTGATGGTCATTAGTTCTAGAATACATCTTAAAATAAAAATTTATGTTTTTTTATATGGCATAAAACTTGAGATTAATACAATTATTTGAAAGAATATATATTAGTGAAGCTTAGAGTGGAATATCCACCTATTTCATAGATCATATTGATATCAGAGAAAGTTTTATGCTTTGAAAGGGTTTCCTAACACATTTTCACATTGTGTTATATTCTTCCATGTTTTTTTTGACAAGTGTAGGTTTATTGGTTGAAAGTTTATCCATGGGCAAAAATATTAAAATAAAAAGGATTCAAGAGCTTGAATAAATTAACCAAAAAATTCAAGATGAAATTTTTGAATTAACAAAGTTTTGGTAGAACTTAGAAGATGAGAATCAAGAGCTAAAAGATAGAGTGATCAACCATGGAGAATTTCTCATTGGTATCATTGAAGAGTTATAACATGAGTTTCAAACCAATGAATAAATGTTGGAAAAGTTCCAAGATGGTGGTGAAGGAGTGAAGGAAAGAGAAGAGTATACCATGCCAAGGAGACCATCTTATACCAAATATGCACAAACCATGACAAAGATATGAAAAGTAAACACTCCAAATTATTTTTATTTCCACCAAGATTAAGATGTTTCCTTTGGTAAATTTAAGAAGCATAAAAAGGGTTTTGGATCCAAGTTGATAACCAAGATGGGTTATGCTGGAAAAGGCCTTGGCATCAAGGGCCAAAGAATGAATAATCCCATAATGTTTGAGGAAAGGACTCATATGCAGGTTTATGATATGTTAGTGGTGAAGGAGTTGGAGAATGATCCAAGATAGCTAAATTAAGGAAAGCTTCAGAAAATAAAGAGCCTAAGCCATTAAATCTATAAAAAATAACCCATGAAAGGTAACATCATTTATTTTATCAAATATAATGAGGAGTTTGATTATCAAAAGAATGGGTAGGTCTCTCATGAAAAGGAATGTAGCATTGATCCACCTCAAAGTGCCAACAAAGAGTCTTCAAGAAGAGGATAATAACTCCATGAAGAAGGACATAACATATTGTCACTCCATGACCATGTAAGTGAATTCAAGATGGGATTTGGAAAGGATAACCTTTAAATGATGGGAATAACATCAATGAAGAATGAAAAAAATATTAAAAGAGAGGTAAACATCCCAAAGGAGGAGGTAACACATTACCACTTCAACATGCTTTCACAAAGGGTAATCTAATAAGGTATGGAAAAAATAAATCTTCTAGTTTTTAACTCAAATATAAGAATAATGGTCATATAGCATAAAAATGTTGGTATACACATCCATGTTATTGTTTTGAATAAGTAACCATTGTGTGGCCATGTGTTGGAATAGGTAATAAATCCAAAATACTCCCATGTCCTTCAAGAGGAAGGATATAATTTTTAAAGATCATTCTCCAAATTTGAATGTGGAAAAGGGCAAGAAGGGGAATTTTGCCCAAGAGAATAGGGAAGAATTATTGCACTCATTTCAACATGAGTGGGTATTGGCATGAAAAACTCTTGAAACTTCATCCAAAAATTCATCCAAAGAATTACAAGAAGCATTACAAGAAGGGAGAGGCATCTAAAATTAAAAGGGAAGTTTTTAATGTAACTAAAAATAGAGAGGTAGCTAATGAAGAAGCTTCTCCATAAAATCAAATAGAAGAGATAGAAACTAAAAAATCCCACTTATCTAAGGAAGAATACAAGAGGGAACAACCCATTGAAGAGCACCCATCACCATTACCAAAATATAAACATGGTAAGAGATTAATCCCTATAAGAATAGTTGAAAAAATTAGATTTTGATTTGCATCTAAAAAAAATCTATCCAAGATAGAAGCCAAC
Organism: Torreya grandis; assembly: GCA_037957365.1. Classification (NCBI taxonomy): domain Eukaryota; kingdom Viridiplantae; phylum Streptophyta; class Pinopsida; order Cupressales; family Taxaceae; genus Torreya; species Torreya grandis. Next base: position 5,377,791 of record JARHVA010000426.1, on the reverse strand, counting down.
AAGAGGAAGCAACTCATAGAGGAGTCCTCATTACCATTGCAAGTGGGTAATGGTAAGATTTTAGTTCTATGGATAGAGTATTTGTATAGTTGAGATGATGTTTGACATGCTTGATAAGCACTTCCAAATTACTTATTATGTTCCATTATTAAAAGAAGCAAGATAACCTCTTTTTTATGAAGAAATGGAGGAATGTTAGTTATTAAGAGTGAATATGGAGAAGCCATATAATTAGTTTTGAGAATCATGTGTATGAGCAACCCATTAAAACAAAGGGGTTACATCATTTATAACATTCTCATGTTCATGTTTATTGGAAAGTTAACATGTTTTCCTTCTCAAATTTCTTGTGTCTTGTGTCATGTGACATGATAAAATCTATATTAAGAGAAATCTCCAAGCACGGGTTGAAAGCCAATGTTGTCATAGTTGATATGAATTTTAAATATTATCAAGAGCTAGTTTTGTGTGGATCTTAAAAGCTAGATATTCATCTATAGATCTAGTTTGATATGCATATTTTAGAGCTTATTCATATTACTATTGATGTAAAAATATTGGCATGACACTAGGTCATTACTACATGGTGAGAAGTGAATCCATGGTGAATAACACTCTACAAGAAGACTATTGGTTTTTGTGGATGTATGTTGTGGAATACATTTTTCTTCATTGAATATGTTTCCTACAATGTATATTGAATTTTTTAATGTAAAATTTCAGTTGCGAGATAGGGGAAGCTTTGTAAATGGATTTGTGTGTTTCAAATCCATATATATTGCATTTATTTTTAAGTCCCAAGATACGATAAATTTTTAAGTGCGGTGAGTTGTTGTAACACTACCTATACAATATAATATGTTTTATTTACTTGTTTAAATCATTGTGAATAAAAAATAGGATGTTTTATGAGCATATCCTCATGGAGAGATTCACTCTAGCCTACAAGCATGTGTATTAAAATAGAGGGGCTAAGAGGAATAACCACAAAGAAGATTGAAACATCAATGAGTGTAAAAAGGCTAGTTAGAATAAATTAGAACACGAATAAGGCATTATCTAAGAGTTTATCAGATTGGAAATTGAACCAAGGTGTTATCCAAGAGATGATCATTAATTGGAACCTGAAAAGGTACTATCCAAGAGGATGATAAGTTGGCTTATCACTTGGGAATATAGAAGGTAAATGTTTATATTTTATAGATTTTTTTGGGACTAAAAGCCTTTAAATTTTGGGTGTGTGATTAGAAATTTGATCATGCTTATCATCCAACTCAGTTGGTATATCAATCAACTATCTAATATGAGTAATATGGGAAAATGTTAAGACCTATAAAATGCTAGTTTATATTTTATGGGATAAAATAACATATGTTTGTTTTGAAAAATAATTTTAATTACATATTTGGATTCTTCTAAAAAAATTAGATAATTTATAAAAAATGATGCTTGATTTTGAGATCATATGCAAAATTTATGACCTATGAAAGTCAAAGGACTCTAGCTCTTGATGTTATAAGGAGTGACTATTTGTATTTTGACTCTTCATCTCTGGAGCTAGGATTGGTGACTTTTGGAGCTAGGACTAGTGGCTTCCAAAGCCAGTTGAGAACATGAGAATTTAAATTATTTCAACATTTGGATATTTAGTTCAATTTTAGTGTGAATTCCAAGCATGAAGAAGCTTAAATATAGGTCTTATAATGGAGATTATAGTGGAGGAAGGAGAAGGAGGAAGATAAAAGAAAGATCATAATTCAATAAAACATGAAATCCTATCACTCAAGTGGTTGAATTTAAGGAAAGCATGAGTTTGTTCATTCATCTGCTCATTATTTCCATGTGAATGAATGAGTTAAAGACCACACAATTGAGATAACTAATTTTAGTAGTTTTTCTTGCTTGAGAGGCAAGTATTCCACCAAAAATTAAAAATATCATTATAAGTTTGGGAGCCATAAGGTTGGTTTTTCTAGTAATCCCATGAAAGAAAAAAATTGTAAATTGTAGAACATAGTGGAGATGAGGAAGCATGGATTCACTCTTGTTGGAGTTTTCTCACATTGAGTTTCTCCAGGGCATGTCTTATGTTATCTCTCTTTGTTGATTTTTTGGTTTCCTTTGTATGCATATTTTTATTCCTTGTAACTAGGCTAACTCACCAAACACATGATAAAGCTCAAAGTTCATCTTTAACAAGCATAATACTTGTTTTTTAAAGGTTAATTAACTTTACATTTTCAATTCACTTCTATGCAAGAATTTTATTGATAGTCATAAATGGAGAAGTATCATGTTTAGAACATGAAGGAATGTATACAATGTACAAAGCATGTGAAAAGATACATATTATTTTGTATGCATATAGGTGATAATCATTAGAGATATAATAAATATTAAAACACAATTTTAGTTATTTTTCTATGGAATATAAATTGAGATCAACACCTTATTTGATATAATCCATATTAGTGAATCTTAGAGTGGAATGTCCATATAGTTTATGGATCATAATATGGCAAAACTTACGTGTATACATGTAGAATAAATTAAAAGTATGGAGATGTCTATGGAGGATATTTAGTAGGCTGAAAAAAGGTAGTGAGGTTTCAATGGGTGTGTAAAAATAGAGTGGAAGGGTTGAATCATAAGATAACATACAAATGTGAGAGAATGGTGGATTATTATCTTATTTGTGTGCTCAAGTCATGCATGGTAAATGTGTGTCAAGTTTATCATTGTCAAATACCAAATAATATATTTTAGTATCTATAAATATGTACATGAAATT
>JARHVA010000426.1:5342500-5372500 GCA_037957365.1 Torreya grandis | reverse complement strand
ATCTAACCCATATATGATAGAGGCTCAAATTTTGACGTAAAACATTATAACATGGGATATATAGTCCAGGGATGTTAAAAAATTTCTTTATGATAAGTGTTACACTATGTTTATAGGCTCAAGGGATAAATATGGATGGGGTTGAAATGGTCCAAAAAACATGCCAATATGTGCAAGTTTTACAAATATGATAAACTAGTAATAATAAATTAGGAATAATGGTCTTGTGCCTAATTTATGTGTTTACATAATGTCCCCACTTTTACATTGTTATATGAACATGAGTGAATGCATGTGCATGTCATAGTATACATGTAAATAATTTGAAACTTGCACTTCCACTTACATAGGAACGAATGAAAGGTTTTTTTGATGCATACTCGAGTTACACATACATCCACATTGGATTTTGATGTACATGAAATATGTGTCAATTGATAATGTGCATGAAATAAGTGTCAACTGCTAAAGTTAGGCAATAATCATGATTTATATTTGAGTTTAAGTTTTGAATTTTGAAAATAAAGTATATGAATGAATACACCTAGTTGATATATACACCAAATGCCATAATAACTACTTCTAAAATTAGAATTCTGATAGGTACTAAAACATAGCCAAAAATTATCTAGGAGTCATCAATAATCCACTTATTGATCAATGAAGTAGATTATTTTTTCTCTATTTCAATAAAGTTCATTCAAGTTCACTCAATGTCATTCCATTTTAATTTTGAAAATATGCCCATATATATGTCCCCATTTTGAGGTGAGGATTGAATAATTATTTTATAATAACTCTTCTTGAAAGATAATGTTAAATACCTCATATGTTAAGAGAATAATATTATTAAAGCATCAATATCATAAAGTGTATGCCATTGAAATTTGAATATAGCCAATACCAACGAATTATTTTTAAATTAATTTATCATGGACAAGTGTCAACTAGTGTAACAAAGATAATATCATATCAATCACAACGCAAAAGGGTATTATTTTATACACAAATAAATATTTAAACAACTATAATTCCTCAAATGTGATATAATATGCCCCAGTTAGACTATATATAACAATGTGAAAATGCACAAGTAGTATGCCCCTGTAGATGCATGGTAGAGACCATGTAAAAGTAGGGGTCAAGAAAGTATATTAATATAAATGATTTAAATTATGGATATAATCAGATATATAAATATGCATGATGAAATTCATGGAGATAAGTAATGAACCACACAAGTTAGTGACCATACTCAAGTTATTGTTTGGACAAGCTAGTGTGACAACACACAATAATGAGACTCAGAAAACTTGATGATAAGAGGATACTCTATGAATAAAGATTCAAAAACAAAAAACACATGAACATGTAAGAAAATAGTCATGAACAATAACTAATGTGAACATGTAACAAATTTAATGAAGATATCCATGTGATATATAATATTTACTTACATGATTAATATGCAATTTTTTGTGTACCTAAACATAAAATATACATTTATGTGTGTGTGTGTGTGTGTGTGTGTGTGTGTGTGGTTATTTATATTATTTTATAGTTTTGTGTATCTATATTTATCATAGGGTTAGGTAATGAGTTACCTCTAAAATAATTAGGGTTTTTAGGGTTTAATACAAAAAAGGGAAAATACTACCGAATGTATACTTTTACAATATAAACTTAATGGAAGGGATAACCCCAATTGTGTGAGAGATATTTTTTTATAATAGGATTTGAAGGTGCAATCCACCCTTGGGAAAGTAGGTGCTCCCATATTTTTCTATATATCATAAATATTTATAATTTTGTACTATTGTTATTTGGAGCATAATAAGTGGTATCAAAACTTTTGGTCATTTTTTTATTTCCTCCTTTGTAGTCATTTTCAAAATGTCAAGGGGAATTTATCTGATAAAAATTTCAAATTTAATGACCAAGGAAGAGAGGAAGGGGTTATTTTTTGATTTATTTAAGGAGGTTCAAAAAGATATTCATAAATCAAGAAAACTGATCGATTGACCACCCAATGAAAATGATGATGACACCAATTGGGGAAAAGAGGTCCTTAATCCATTATATATGGAAGAGGAAAAGTAGGAAGATGAGGATAAAGATAAAGGAAGGTCACATCACCCTTATTTATCCTACAAATGAATATCCCACAATATTATTTTGGAGGTAATATGAAGGCCCATACATGGTTAAGTAATCTTAAACTAGCTTTTAAGGTTTAAAAGATAAAGACTTAATAGGATGAGTTGAATGAAAATATGAAACATTTGATGGTGATTCCATCACTTGGGGTGAGAAATGGTTTTATAAAAATCTAGAGGGCATTTTTTTTGAATTTTCCAAAGCTCTAAATAAGAAAGCTGACCATAACTAAGATGAACCATATGATATCTAGTTGATGAACCTATTTTATAAACATATGTCCTTGAAGACTTATATAAAAATATTAAAGTTTTGGAGTCCAAGGCCAAAATATCATTGAATTTGGTGTGAAAGATCTATATTCCCAACCCACAGGCTAATATTCAAATGAAGGTAAGGATATTTGAACCTAAATCTTTTGAAAGGGAAATTATTATAGATAGAAGAGTAGAAAAACATATTGACACCCAAAAAAATAAAATTTTAGGACATCTTAATATTAAAGCTTTTAGTTGGGATAAGAAATCTAAAGAACCTAATAGTGATTCTACCCCTGTGTCTAGTGTTGTAAACCCATGTCATAGATGTTATGATCCAAGGAGTAAGGTTCATGTATGTAGTCCAAAAAAGATTTTTATGGTCGAGGACGAGTATTATTCTGAGCCAAGGTTAGAGTCAAAAACATAAGAAACCCCTAAGAACACCGAATTAGGGTGTGAACCCAAAGATATTTCTCCTTATATAAAATAACTAGGGGAACTATTTGTATCAATTTATGCAATGATAGGGTTAGATTGTTTGGACACATTTAAGTTCTTTGCCTATGCTGAGAAAGCTTAAAATTTTGGTCATGGTCAATCCAAGGAATACACTTAATATTAGGGATAAGAAATAATCTCAAAGATTAGGCCTTCATTTAAACCCTTCAAAACACTTCCCCATTCTATTTATAGGAAAATAAAGTACTGAATGCATGGGAGTAGTCCATAATGTGAAACTATCAGTGGCCAATTATGTTCTTAAGGATAAAATTTGTGGTTGGTATTGTGGGCATGGATGTTGTTATATGGGTTCAATGGTTATTCTCAATTAGGACATACTCCACCAATCACCATGATATATTATTGAAATTAAAGCAAGGGGACCATGCATATACTATCAATTCCTTACCCTTGAGGGAAATCAAAATTCTTAATTCTAGATAAATGAACAAAATTTTGAAAAAAATACATTTTGGATTCATGGCTCACCTCTATAGTATGGATGTGGAACCTTATAACAAATATAAACATGATATATATATTCCAAAGTTCCTAAAAAAATATAAGTTCATTTTCCAATATCTACCAAGGAGGTTACCACTAGACAGGAAATTGGAGCACATTATTGAGATTGATCCTACAAAGAGGCCAACTATGGTACATCCTTATAGATATGGGGATTTTTAAAATTTATATATTGAGAAATTTATCATTTAAAACTTATAATATGGCATCATTGTCTCTAGTAATACACCATATGATGTTCTAATATTAATAACTTAGGAGAAGGATGGGTCATATAGACTCTGTATCGATTACATGACCCTTAAAAAATTATGACAAAGAATAAATTTCCAATGCCAAAGATTGATGATCTACTAGATGAGATACATGGGGAAGCTTATTTATCAAAAATAAATCTCAGATCAAGATACTACCAAATCCCTATTTGAATTCAAGATCAAGATAAGACAATCTTAAGAATGCATCAAGGCCATTACCAATTCAGGTCATGCCTTTTGGTCTCAACAAATTTTCAAAACACATTTCAAGCATTGATAAACAAGGTCTTAAAAAAGTTATTGTGTAATTTTTTTCTTGTATTTTTTGATGACATTCTAATTTATAGTAATTCATTGGCATCCCATCTTGAGCATTTGGATTCTATGTTGGATATATTATCCAAGGAGAAGTCATATGCCAAGGAATCTAGGTGTGAATTTATAAAGGCATCCTTGGAATACTTGGATCACATAATTTATATTGGTATTTTTTCACTCACCCTATAACTATCAAGGCCATATGTGATTGGCTAGCACCCAGGACTCTTAAGAAACATCATAGTTTATTAGGTTTGGAAATATTTTATAGAAGATTTGTGAGGAACTTCTCAAAAATAGATCATCCCTTGATTGAAATAAATAAAAAGGATTCCTTAAAGTGGTCTATCAAAGCAAAAATGTATTTTGAAAACCTCAAAAGAGCTTTGGTATATAACCCAGTTCTAGCCACCCCAAAATTTTCAAAGTATTTTGTCATTGAATGTGATGCCTTAGGATCAGGACTAGGTGTAGTTTTATATCAGGATGACCACCCAATTTCATTCAAAAGTATAAAATTCAATGAACATGAGTAAATAATATCCACATATACTATGGATATGATTGTCATCTTGCATGTGGTATCCATATGGCACCATTTTATATTAGTGAGTAAGTTCTTTGTTAAAATAGGCCACCTCAGACTCAAATACCTCTTATATAAAGGGAGATTAATAGAGGAGCAATATAAATATATTGATAACCTCCAAGCCTATGAATTTGAGATCATTTAAAATAAAGGAAAAGAGAATGTGGTGGTAGATGCACTATCCCACTAGGAAGATCTATCAATATTTCAAACCATGTTCACTATCCAACCTATTTGGATTCATGACCTTCTATAGGACAACTTAAGTCACCCAACCTCAACTAAGCTCATGAAATAAATTTAAGATGGGGTGAAAGGGATTTTTTGATAATTTTTTAATGACATCCTTTTTTTCAAAGGTTGTATTTACTTGAGGTATAACTCCAAATTTATTCAAAAACATTAGAGAACAACCATGCATCTCCCTCTTTAGGCAATGTGGGGTTCCATAAAACATACCATAATATCAAAGGTAATTTTTTGGAAGGGAACAAAGGATAAAATTATTATATTTGTAGTTAAGTGTAACATTTTCCAACAAAATAAATGGAAGATTATTGCTTCTCCAAGCCTTTTACAACCAAATTTGTTTCCAACCAAAAGTGGGAAATTGTGTAAATAGACTTTATCACAGGTCTTCCAAGATCTAAGGGTAAAGATGATTTTTTTGACGTGGTAGATACATTGAAAAAATATGCTCATTTATAGATAAGAAAGATAGGGATAAATGGTCATATTTTTAGAAAATTATATTTCTAACATGTGTTTAAGATACATGGGATTCCTAAACAAATCATCTACGATCATGATCAGATTTTTCAAATTCATTTTTTGGCAAGAGCTATTTTGAAATTTAGGTGTTACATTGTAACATAAACACTACATACTACCCCCAAACAGATGGGAAAATAGAGGTGTTGAATAAATTCTTGGAAGTTTATCTATGAATGTATATAAGGGAAATCATAGTAAGTGGGTATAATGTCTATATTTGGATGAGCATTGGTATAACACCATGTACCACACAACTATACAAATGTTACCTTTTAAGGAATTATATATTTATGAGGCACCCTCATAATTAGATTAGGTAATTTGGTAGGAAAAGGTCCTAGTTACATGGAAGAAGTAGTGGATGAAATGCAAAACATTTTACAACTATTGAGAGATAACTTGGTAGTGAGTGCCAATAGGATGAATCAAAATGCATACCAATATATAACAAAGAGGATGTTTTGTAACCAAAGTCTTATGGTCCATACTAGGTATGTGCAAAGGTGGGGGAAGTTGTATATGCATTGGAAATCATAAACAAGGGGAGGTTTCATGATGTATTTCATGTCTCATGTTTAAAAAAGAAAGTAGGGGTGAATGTGGTGCTTCAAACTAAGCTCCCAATGACTAAAAAGGAAGGAAATCTTATTCTTGAGATAGAGGGCATAGTCAAGGATAATTTCAATAAGCTTCAGATAGGGTAGTGCACATGTTCAAGTTCAAGTCGAAGGGGCTACCCATGGAGGATGCTACTTTGGAAACAAAGGATTTCTTAGTTAGGAATCTAGTTTTGAAGGGGATATCATTAAAAAAATGAGGGATGAACAAGAGATGTTCAAGCCAAAAATAGGAAAAAAAATCATAACATAATAAAAAATGGTGAATTTGAAGAAAATTAGGTTGTAAAACATACCCAAAATGCAAGGGAATCCTTGGGAGTAAAAAACATCATCATTCTTGTAATATGTTGAGTCATGGTATATGGTAGATTGGTCAAAGATTTCATGTAGTAGGTAGAGGTCTTGGGTCCACTCTCTTAATGAAACATTTTATACTTGTAGAGTTTGACTTATTTTAAGGTCAAAGCTCTTGAATAGGGAGGGCATGTTATGTACCTAAACACAACATTTATATTTATGTGTGTGTGTATGGTTATTTATATTATTTTATAGTTTTATGTGTATAGATTTATTATAGGTTTAAGTCATTAGTTACCTTTTGGACTAATTAGGGTTTAGAGTTGGTAAATATAAAAGGGGGACAAACCCTAACAAATTTATCTTTTTACAATATCAACTTAATGTAAGAGATAGCCACAATTGTGTGAGATATATTTTGATATAGTTGGATTTGCAGGTGCAATCCACCCTTGGGAAAGTATGTGCTCTCATATTTTTTTTATTAGGAATATTTTGAAATTATGTACTCTATTTTTATTTGTAACATAGCTTAGTTACCAATGCAATCTAGCTCAATATGATATATAACAAGTAATGAAAAATATAACCATGAAAATATATTAAATGGAAATGCCTCCAAGATATGACATATTGTTGGTGAAAATACCCCCTCAAGATCTGGGCAAATAGTATGTAGTCTAGTATCATGTAACTTGTGAATTTTCATAGCACCCACTAAATAAATACTGTGAAAAACATATGTGAAAGTAATGGATATGAAAAACCTCTAGCTTAGGTGAATATGTAATCATGTAAAAATCCAATGCTTTTTAATTTTTAATTTTGAAATGTTTTGAATTTTGAATTTTTTATTTTGTAATATTTATGAGTTTTGTACATTGCAATGTTTTAAATTATTTATTTTGAAATATATTTTAATTTATTATTTTGTAGTGTTTTATTTTTATTTTGAAAGGTTTTGAATTTGTATTTTGAGATCCCAACCCTTAATGGGAAAATTATATGAATCATGTATATACTAGATATGATGAACATAATATGGAAAAATGTGAAATGATGTGTGGCAATAATAGTTGATCAATGTAATAATGAAAATCACATATGTATAATAATACCCAATTTTAATATAATATAAGTGTGTTATGGTCACATGATATAGATGAATATGTGGCAAATCATATAAGTGAATAAATCCTAAGATAAGGATGATGATATACATGGGGAAACTACATGGCCCCAAACATTATATAACTCAATAGTAGAAAAGCATGATATTAGTGTACCATGAGTGATGAAATATCATGTGTCAAAGTAGGTATAATATCTATAATTTTAATAAACTAATTAGGCCCATAAATTAAATGGGTATAATAGTATCTATATTTAAAATATGTCGATAATAAAAATGTATAGGTATGATGCCCCCTTAGGAATATATGATATAAGATAAAAATCATCGGTACCATCCCCCATTGGGTGAATATATGTGATAATTAAGGAACACATATGGCTAATATACCTCTATAATAAAATATATAATTAATAAGGTACACACATGGGTAAGATGCCCCCATAGGCAAGATGTATAATCATGTATGAATCCATGTTTTTAATTATTTTAGTGATATATGTAGAATAAGAATTTAAAATTAACACCAAATAGGCATGGGTCCACACATAAAGTAGAGGAGAGTAAGGCTTGAAAACTAGATGAATAAGATAAGATGGATTATAATCAACCTCTGGATTCCCTTAGAAATCATGCATGTTGTGATTAAAAGTCTCAAAAAACAAATTGTCATAATTGGGAAACCAAGGTAGATGCCACAAATGGGATCAAAAATCAAATGAAAAGGGCCAATGATATATAACAAGCATATTAGAATAAAATTGACAAAAAATTAAAGCAAGAGCAAATGTGAAATCAATAAGTCATAAAAATATAATCAATGACTAGGAAGAAGACACAAGTAAGGCATGCCATTTAAAAGAATAAAAATATGCATAAGACTATGGTATATTAATAATGTATATACAAGCCTTGAATCTTAGTCATATAAATATGGATGAGATGATACCAAGCTATAGTGTATAGATAAATATTGATCAAAAGCTGAAGTGCTATAAAATGTACTCAGCTATGTGTAATAGTGATATGTAAATAAATGAATGTAAACATCCATGAACATAATAAATATATGCATATTCATGTGAAGGAAAATTTAAGATGAATGATCTATGTATAGTGGCACAATATAATTACTAGAGAAAATCTAGTAAGAATGTCACAATGTAATAACCACTAGTGTATTGAAATGCCCCACCCATAGATGAGCCATGAAATGAGTCCATAACAATATATAACCTAATTATCCTACATCTTACCTAGTAAAACACATCATGAGAAGTATGTGTGGAAAAATGAATGTAGAAAAACCTATAATATAGGTACAATATGCATGATAAGGATATTATGACTAAGGTAAAGGCAATAATTTTTATTTTTATGATTTTTTTTTTTGTTTTTTGTTTTATCTTTGTATTTTGATATTTCATGTACATAAGAGGTTATGTATAATTATGTATCAATTAATCACTATATGTATGCACGACTAGTGTAAAAGTATTTATGTATGTATATGTTTTGTATATCATTGTAGTCATCAATGTATGTATACACACACACATACATACATACATATACATATGCATATACATATACATATACATATACATATACATATACATATACATATACATATACATATACATATACATACATACATACATACATATATACATACATACATACATACATACATACATACATATATGCATACACACACGTAAACACACACATACATGATAGGATAAGTGTGAAAATTAGCATGCAACAAATGAAGAAACCTTAGATCATGAGTAATAGGATCACCAAAAATGAAAAGGCATAAATATGATGTGTACTTCAAATAAGTAAGAGTCAAAAGTATAGATATGTCATATATAGTAGAACTTTGAATATATGATAAAACTCTCATTAGATATATTGAAACTAAATGAAAGAAATCAAAGCAAGTAAAAGTGTAATACATGAAATGTCATAAGATGTATGTGTTAAAGTCCATGATATGTCTTGTGAGGCATCAATCCATGTATCTTGAGTCATATATACACCTAAGATATGTCTCATCACAAAATAAATCATCGTCATCAAAGTTTTGGTTACATTGATAATTGTCACCAGACTTGAAGTTTATTGATTAGACTTAAAGAGGTGGATTTTCCTTGTAAATAGTGCCCTTTCCTACTTAAATTTGATGAGGAATCATGATTGTATTATTTAAAACATCTCTTTAATTTTATCTCTCAAACCAATGAACCTATCTACTGAGTGTCCCATTTTCACACGATATGAACAAAAGTATTTTTCTTTGTAAGATGATGGTTTGTGGTTTAAAAATTGGTTGCACATAAAAGGTAATTCGATCAATTTTTTTATTTAGTATTTTATTATAATATATTGATTCTTAAAAAAATGTGTGGATTTTTTTTGCAATGATGTCAATGTTTTTCATTATTATTTTATTTACTTTAGTAGTAGATGAAGTTTTTATTAACTTATGAATACTAGGTTTGTTTGATTTCTTAGTAGTTGATGTTTAGACCTTACATTCGATTAATTATTATTTTTATAGATCAATGGATATATGCATAATAAAAGCAAATGCTTTAAATTTATATTAAGGAATTAGTATTTAATTGATGTTATGAGACTTTTGATAAAGATATGTTGCCTTTGAATATGACATGGTTGGTAAATCAATGAACTCATATAACAACAAAAATCTAAAGATGAAATCTTGGTTTTTCTCATTAGGACCTTGATTAAGATGTCAATTTTTTTTAATGAAGTTTTAGGTCTATTGTCAATAATATATTGATATAGAATGATTTTTTATAAACATAACATTAATTCCAATGAACCCTTAGGCAAATATTATAACCAAGTTAAGGCATCACTAATAGAAGTTATAAGAAATAACTTAAGCATCATCAGAGGACAATTCTCACAATTTCCTATAAAATTTAATGTTGAATGAAGATGCAATTGAAGATCACCATGAATCTTAAATAATTTGAATTTTGGAATGACAAACTTATATGTAAAAGGAAAGGCTAATATTTCATTACGGATAGGCTATGAGTCACTGGATTATTGTTCATGCTAGCCTTAAAGGTTTCTTGTTATGAGGATAAAATACACACAACTATATTTATAATTATCTATAATATGCATTGGTTTTACTCTTATAGGTTCATCTTACTATTGATATGGGCCATTAGGATATAATTTTTCATGGGAGTAAGAGTCAAACACTCTTCAAAATCATATATGATGTAAAAATAAAAGTAAAAAGCTTAGGGATATTTAAATGAGAAAAATTTTCATTCATGACATTTTTAGCTTTATGTATCATTTCATAAATGAATTTATTTTCTGAAAGAACATATTTTTTGAAAGATTTATAAATCAATTTATTAATGTGTTTATCCTTTGAAAATATGATATTTTACAATTTAGCATCTAGGAAAGATAGAGTAATCTCATAAAATTTTCAAATGTAAACCATGATGATAATAAAAAAATGAACACACAAAGGTATATTAACCATAAGGATCACAATTTAAATATGATAAAAATAGAAATCCCTAAGGGAATGAGTGTTTGAAAAACCTTAGGTTAAAAGTTAGAAAGAATTGAGGTTCACCATTTATTTTTACCCTAATTATGGTTTTAATTAAAATAAGAATAAATTAATTAAATTCAATATATCTAAGCATACATCCACGTAACTAAAAAATCAATTATATCTAAGAGGCTATGCTCAAAAACATGTTTAAGTGTAATAATTGAAACTAGGCTATCAAAGAAAATATAAAAAGATAAGGAATACTCACATCTAATTATTGTTCTAGAGTTATATATCTATGTAATGACTTTGCAAACTATCTAAATTCAATTGCTAAAATATAGGACTCAATACATTTTTTTGGGTAGACCTGTGATTTTTATGGGTTTATCCTAGGTAGACTTAACCTTGTCAAAATTTCAACTAACATGTCTATATTTGGCTACAAATTTTGTTAGTAAAAATTTTCCAAACCTATTTTTTGTCACTAGTATGCCATCTATTTTTTGATGATACTACACTTTTATTTCATTTTTTATAGGGAGAATATGTAGAATTAATTTTACTCTTTGACCTAACTTAACACTCAAAAATAAATAATGATTTATGGATTTAGGAAACCACCAAAGTGATGTTGTAAATTATGTGTCTCACACACTCAGAATTAGACTTCCACATAGTTGTGCGAGTGTGTGAATGGAATAACTCAAATGAGGGTTTTAAAACTAAAACCAAACATGATATAGAATAATATTCTCATGTTAAATGACTTTATAAATGACAACAAGTGAGGTTAATGGTGCGTAATAAGAGGAAATAGTCAAAAGGGCCAACAAGGCCAAAAGAGAGGCATGTTTGGTGCATGTCTGACCTAGATGAACTAACAGAAAGTGTGGTTTAGTTTTTGATGTAGTATATTATAAAATATAGTGTATAGTACAAGGAAACTAAAAAATACTTTATGATAGATATTAGACTATGATTTTTAGGCTCAAGAGCTAAATGGGGACCTAACTGGGGTTAGGATGGTCCAAAAAACATGCCAATATGTATAAGTTTTCAAAATATGCTTAATTTAAGAATAATAAATTAGGATTAAGGGTCTTGTGCCAAATTTATGTGTCTATATATAACATGGATTCATATGTTGATCAATAAATTATGGTGAATTTTGACAAGTCTATGTAGACACAAGTCTAAAATCCATTATGCATCAAATCTACATGGATGGATGAGATTCCAACATGGAATAAACTCAAATAATATGCCATTCAAGAGGGGGAGATGAAAAATATGAAGAAGAGAAAGGATCATATGTAGAATAGGAAGAAATAGAAAGATAATGTGAAATAAGTTGAGGGAAACCAGATGGAGGAGGAATATGAAGTCACTAAATTTTAATTTGATAAAGGAGAGGTAAAAGGTGAAGGTCAAGGAATATATGAAGCTAGAAAAAATCACTAGAAATAAAAGACACCACACTAAACAAGAAGAATAAGTCTTGAAATAAGCATAGGGCATGACAAAGAATAAAAAATAGAACATAGTTGTAGGGGAGTAGTAACATGAGGAAGAAATGTATGAATAAGGGAGAGAATTATATGTTAGAGGTAAAATCACTAAGGGGGGTGAATCAGTGAGCCTAGAAAATCCAACTTCAATTTCAATCCTTTCAATTTATTAATCAATTACCATAAGCATTCATGAAGCATACACATCATTCATGGTAATGAACAAGAGAGATAATGCAAGATCAATCACATAACACATGAGATATGTGGGAAACCATCTTAGGGGAGAAAATCCACTGGAAATTGCAATTGGAATACTATCCTATAATAATAATAACCAGTTTAGACCAGCTGAAACTGATCAAGGAACTACCATTCTTGATTTTAGTGAGATTGCAATCCCATAAAGAGTTACTACACCTATCTAGCCGAGCTACCACAAAAACTAGACCTTTATAAAGTTTCACCTTAAAAGAAGGATACAATACCCTTAGACATTAATCTGATATAAAAATACCTATGAACATGTCCACCTCTGAACTAATATCTTCAACACCTGATGATGGACTTCTAATTATCAGTCTTTACCTTCACTCATACTCAAATAGTAAGAGTACTATTCTACCAATAGAATTATGAACTACAAGTCATAAAAATAGTTATTAATATATTATACTCAAAAATACATCCATTTTTCACACTCTCTCTCCTTTTATTTCTTTTGATATCTAACTTTTTTCTTCAATGCTCACTCATTCATCTTAAAAGCCTCTCCACATCTGTCTTCCACAAATCTAGAAACCAACACATTTAGTTTCACAATTTATCGATCTATCATAATTATTAATATAAAAATATTTACTATTATCCAAAATACATGCTTTAAACCTTAAGGCATATCACATGGGTCATACTTAAGCACAATCCACTTTCAAATAGGCCTAAGTTACTTTTAGGTCATATTGAGACCCATTCACCTCTTTGACACTTCTCTGAGAAAATGAAGAAATAGAAATTTTTTTACAAATGCATGGACCCATTAAACATGATATATAGTTCCTAAATTAGTTCCATAAAACATCATAGTATGCTTTTTCTTAAGCATAATTTTTTCAAACAACATTCTGTGCACATAGTCACCATGAACGAATACATAGTTGACTTGTAAAACTTTGTTCATATTGCATATGATTGATTAAAAATTAATAATGAAAATAGATGGTACTCATGGAGTTTAAAACACTCCAAAATAGTTAATTAATCATGAGACATCAAAACAACATCAAAATGAGCTCAAATACCCTTCTTGGGTACTTGCATAACATGCACGAACACATAGTCAACTTTGAACCTTAATATATTTGATTGTAAACACTTTATGATCTTAAAATATATATTTTTAGATGAGAATTGGAGTCCTATACATATTTTATTTTTAATACATGGTAAAATTCATTCTGTATCAAAAGTTATGGCCCAAAAACCAAACACTAGTCTTTCCTTCATTAAATTCAAATATTTGAATTCAAATGGTCACAGTTAAACATCAACCAATTTTATTACATCTCATGTCCTCACATATTAATATTAAATACACACCATAAATATTATTGTATGAATATCAACCTTTAACATCTAGTGCACCAATTATAGACATTAAACCTTGAACATGTTGATCTCATCTCATGCACTCTTGCAATATTGACTCAACGTGCACCATCGATCTTTGTAGATCAGTCATGTATTTATCATGAAACACCATTAAATAAATATATACAAACACCTTATCACTATTAGAACCATATAATTTACCTTTTCTGAATGTTAAACATCGAACACTTGAAACCAATTCAATCAAAGGGGATCTACTATCAATCAAATATTTGGTATACTCCATTGATGTAGCATGAAATTTAATCAATTGGGTGCCTTCTTCATTATCCACTTATAGCTTAATATTTTATACAATTCTCATTATCAATGGCAAAGCTATAGGACTACTTAAACACTTTTCACTAGAAGGAGTTGGCCTATCATGTTTAAGTTCAAGTGGTACAAATATACATATACATATATCCATCTTACTAGTGCACACTCAAATCATCCTATGAAAACAAATATTATATGCTATTATAATCATATTTTACCTCAAAATGCTTACCCAGTAATAAGTGTTTCCATTTCTTCAAATCATGAACAATGGTAGTAAGATCAAGGTCATGAGTGGTGTAATTATTCTCATGTTCCCTAAAAGTACTCCATAAGGAAAACACTTAGTTTATTGATTAAATTAATCTCAATAAATTCCAAGATATGGTGTGAATACTTTAGCAAGATGTCTGGGAAACACTAATCTTGTTTAAAGGTTGAGGTGATTATAATTTTAGTATGGGAAAAAACTATTGTATAAAGTAAATTTCATGAAAGGAAAGTGTTAGAAATGAAAACAAACTTGCATGAAGTAAATTAATGGAAAAAAAATTAATTATTGATTTATCCTTATCTCACTACATCCTGACACCTTGGAATGAACACGCTCTATTGATCCTTACTCAGTTTAAGCATCAAAAAATTTAACCCATTTGAATTAATATGCACCATAGATCTAGATGTAAAAATTCATGTGAACCAGTAGATATCCATCTGGTCCTAATTTTTAAAATCATGCAAAAATGACTAAGTATGGGGACCATTTTTATCTACTTGGAAGGCTAACTTTACACCTCTATATCTTTTGCTTCACTCAAATGCAAGTTCTAAAAATTAGACCATATGATATCCTCACATAGGATAATAAAAAAATATGATAATATATTCCTATAATACTCACATATTTTAGATATAACTACATTAAAATGCTTCCTTAAATTTATCTATTCATAGAGCCAGCTATGTCAAGAACTGTCTAGGAAGACCAACTTTGCACATGCATAGCTTTTCTTGTGCTTTAGTGCTTGACCTGAAAATTAGTAAAAATAAACTAGGAAAAAAATGAAAAAACTCATATGATAACCTTATCCTTAAATATATATACATGTGATATATGCCAACATCAAAATACCTACTCAGCTTTTGTTGCCATATTAAAAATTTGGCTAAGTATGGGAAAACACTGTCAAAATGCCTGAGATCCCAACTTTACACTTACATATATTTTTTCATGATTCATCACTAGAATTGAGACTTTACATATATAAACTAGGGACTAATTTTATCACAACCATATGACCAACTCCTCCTAACACATCAATACATGGTAATTATGACATCATCAAACTACCTACTAAACGTTTCTGCTATTGGACCCAAAATGTCTAGATAAGAACAATGATGAACTAGGTGAATTCCACTCATGCACAAAATCTATAAAAATTAAAAATCCTCTTATAGTACCCATAACACATGCTTAATACTCCATACTCATCCTTGAACATCTATAACCATGTCAAAACTAAAGATTAAACAAGCCTCCTTCAAACATACTAGGATAAGCACATTACACACTTTATCATTATCATGTAGACTATCAAGGAACTTCATCCACTCACTTGTACACCTAAATTAAATCACCATGAAATAATTGAAAATAATCCAACAATCTCCCCCTTTGTCATTGATGTCAACAATCATCATATAACAATATCAACTCACCTTCCTTCAAGCACTCCCATAATAGGAACTTTCTCCCCCTTTGAGACAATGACAAAGTAGGCAACTATTGATCCTAAAGACCTAAAAATACTACTAATAGTAGACCATATTAAATATATAATGAAAACTTCCCCTTACCTTGAGCATACCTCTTCTTACCTTGACAACTTCCTCTTGTTCTATACCAACACACTCTTCAACCAAACACTACAACCAATGAAGAAAGAACAAATAAAACACTAAAATATGATGGAAATAACCAAGAAAAAATTGAGAGGGACTCCCATTAATATCTCTAAGCCATTTCACCTCTTGAGCATCTTTATATCTCCACACACCATGAAGAACCACCATATTGGCTTATTAGCCTTCTCACTCAATCCACCTCAAGAATCATCAATAGAAATTCATGCCACTTAAAAAATAGGAAACATGCACTAAACCAACCTGAAAAATCACCTTGAAAATCTCAGCGTTTCTCTTTTGGAAAAATTGAGCAAGACATCACAACTTCATTACTAGGCATGTTTGGACTCCTTGTAGCCCTACCTGGAACTTGTAGATCCTACATATTTCAATAGACATAAATTCAAGACTTGAAACTTAATATTTAGATAAATCTCATATTCCCCCTTAATCACACCAATTTTAATCACCTAGATCATTCTTTGTGACATACTTCCTTCACAAACCAACTTGCTAATTAGGCCTCCATCTTGAAAAAAAATGAATATCTTAAAAAAAAACCTTCAAATCTCTATGAAGCTTGTTTTGACAACCCATTTTTCCCATTAAACTTATTAATAAAACTTAGACCTCAACTCAAAAGGAATACCACTTTTATAGCATAGCCCAAAACCCTATAATTTCAAAACAAATAGAGTCAACAAACCCCCTTTTGGTCAATGTCCACCTCTAAAAATTCTTACACACCCAAAGATAACCATCACACACTTTTTGAACAAAATTTAAGCCTCTATACCCTTGGGAACATAGACTTCCTATAACCTATTTAAGGCCTGCTTACCCTTAAGCCAAAAATTGAGAGCACTCAAAAATATTCAATTTGACTTCAACATACCTTCAAACCACAAAAACACTTGGATATCATAAAAAATAAATAGATAGACCTTTTAGAGAACCAAATCCTTCTTAACATTCCATCAATCTCAATAAGCCAACTAAAAACACCCATTTTGACCCTATAGACTGACCATATATAGCTATCAACATCATGACATCACTCTGACATCACCACAACATATATTCCACTTGGACATACCTTATCTAACTAAAAACACTCATCTCTAGCCTTCTAGGACTTTTTGAAAAAGACCATAGCAACACTTAATTCTCTACTAAAAGGAGTCTCTTAAGAAGCATAGATAGAGACATCCTCTGTAGCATAATTATCTAAAACAAAGTGAAGCTATGAGTGGCCCACATTTCCTTAGTAACCACTAGAATCCTCTTATAGCTATAAGAATTCTTAATTTTATTCTTCTTTTTATTAGTTTAAACTATGACAATAGGTTCTTTGTATGAAACTTATTTAACATTAATAGGATGTTCACTTGGATCCATACATACCTCAAGGCTAGCTTCAATCATCACCTTGGTCTTCTCTTTGAGCTTGGTCTCTTCATTACAACATGAGAATACAATGAGATCCCTTGACACTCTTATATTTATTAAGCATTCTCCACCATAAAAAATAGATTACTTAGGCCTACAGTCTCATCATGACTCATACTTACCACCTTTGGCTTCCATGAGTTGACTTGTCTTCTTCCTTGTACTCTAGGACCCTGATTAAAGCTATTTTGACTTGTAGACCTTTGATTGTAGAACCTAGCAATGTGACCTCTCTGTTCACAATTTTAGCACACCATACTCCTTGATGGAAACATAGTTTGTCTTACTGTGTTTGGACATAAAATTGCAATATGTCTTTTGTCAAGACAAATAAAACCTCCCCTTTTTGAAGATGACTCACCTTGTCTAATCTTATGTGGAAAATGGTTTGTAAAGTGTCCCACATCAAGAAAATTGAATCACTTAATTTTTCTCACTCCTTTTGACTGATAACCCCCATCATAGTCCGATGAAAACTCATTTCTAATAGATCTGTATCATTCTCTAGCTCTATGCCCAAATTTATTACACGTGTAATAGTAACCATTAAAACTTGCATATGTCATGGCATTTGGCTATCTGATCTGATTTGTCTTTATTCTACTAGCACCTTCAAAGGCTGATCCACTTTGTTCTTATTGACATTCATGCCAACTTGAGAAGTAACTTTGGGCTCTTCATTAAAACCCAATCCAGATCTATCACTAGCTAAATTTTGAGTCTTTAGGAGATCATCTAGATCATTAGAAATTTTATCAAACTTGACAAAGGATTTCACCTTATTTGTAGTCTTCTCTAACTCATCTTTTAAAGACACAATCTTAGAAGCATAAATTAAACATTCTTATTCTTTGGCTCTTAGACTTGAAGATATATATTCTAATTTGGAATTAAGAAACATGATAGCACCTTCATTCTCTCTAGAGTCTTCAACTAATCTTGCCTCAAACACACTAAGTTACTCCTCATAGTCCTTGAGTTTAGATTTCATCTTCTTATTAATCTTCTTCTCAATCTTCAATTCTATTAGAGTATTTTTCAATGTAGTCTCATAGTCCATCTCATCTTCATCATCATTTGAATCACTCCAAGTAGAATACTTTTGATATGAGCCAAAGAAGAAGACTCTTCCATCTTAGAGTACCTATATTGTACCTTGGATCACCTTTAAGATGTCAAGCCTTTACCAAAAGACCTACTAATACTAATTGTTAGAGGTACACTCACTGAGGGGGGGGTAAATTAGTGAGCCTATAAAATCCAACTTCAATTTCAATCCTTTCAAGTTCTTAATCAATTACCATAAGCATTCATGAAGCATACACATCATTCATAGAAATGAGCAAGAGAGACAATGCAAGAACAATCATATAACACATGACATATGTGGGAAACCCTTTTTGGGGAGAGAAAACCCACTAGAACCTATAATTTGACTACTATATTATAATAACAAGAACCAATTTTAACTAGATACAACTAATCAAAAAACTACCATTCCTAATTTTAGTGAGATTGCAATCCCATAAGGAGATACTACACCTATCTAGTTGAGTTACCAAAATAAGTAGACCTTTAACAAGTTTGACCTTGTAAGGAGGATATAACCCCTTTAGATTTTGATATACCAAAATAACACCTATGAACACATCCACCTTTGAACTGATGTCTTAAACACCTAATGATGGACCTCTGATTATTGCTCTTCACCTTTGCTCATACTAAAATAGTAAGATCACTATTTTGCTAATAGAATTATGACCTGCAAGTCATATAAATAGTTATCAATTTTTTATACTCAATAACCCATCCACTATTCACACTCTCTTTCCTCTAATTTTCTTTGCTCTCTAACTCTTTGCTTCAATGCTCACTCATTCCTCTTACAAGCCTCTCCAAATCTGTCTTCCATAAGTTTAGAAACCAACACATTTAGTTTCACCATTTAAAGAGATATCATAGTTATCAAGATCAAAATATTTATTATCAGCCAAAATACATGCCTTCACCCTTAAGGTGTATCACATGGGTCACACTTAAGCACAATCCACTTTCAAATAGGCCTAAGTCACTTTTAGGTCCTATAGAGACCCATTCATCTCTTTGATACTTATTTGAGAAAACTAAGAAACATAGGAATGATTGACAAATGTATGTAACCATTATAAATGATATATGTCCTCCTTAAGTGCTAAAAACCATCATATTACCCTTATTCTTAAGCAAAATTCACTCAAATAACATTCTATGCACACAATCAAACCTTTGTTGATATTGCATATGATTGATCAAACCTTAATAATTAATGTAGATGGTCCTAAATTATTTTACAACACTCCCAAATAAATAATTCATCATGATACATCGAAAAAACATCATAATGAGCTCAAATACCCTTCTTGGGTTATTTGCATAACATGCGCAAATATACAGCTAAATTTAAACCTTAATATCTTTAATTATACACACTTATAAATCTTCAAATATATATTTGTAGATGAAACTTGGAGTCATATATATCTTTAATTTTTGCTACATGGTCAAATTCATCCTAGATCAAAAGTTATGACCCAAAAACTAGATACTGGTATTTCCTTCATCAAATTCAAATATTTGAATTCAAACAGTCATAGTTAAACATCGACCACTTTGCTTACATCTCATGTCCTCACATATTCAAATTAAATGTGAACCATTGATATTATTCTATGAAGATATAAATTTAACACATAATGTGTCAATTCTAGATGTTAAACCTTGAACATGTTGACTTCATCTCATGCACTCTTGTAATATTGACTCAACACACACTGTCAATCTTTACAGATCAATCAGGTATTTATCATGAAATGCACACCATTTGATCAATCTGTACAAACACTTGATTGATGTTAAATATTTACCCTTTAAATTTTCCCAATGTCAAACCTCAAACACTTATCTTCATCTTGTTGCATCTTGATACCTTGGAATGAACATGCTCTATTGATCCTTTTGTAAGAAGATCGATCTTTACTTAGTTTAAGCATCAAACACTTTGACCCATTTAAATTAATACATACCATATATATATATATATGTATGTATGTATGTATGAAATCATTTGAATAATTGGATCTCCATTTAGTCTGAAAGTATGGGGACCATTGCTATCTACCTGGAAGGCCAACTTTGCACCTCCATATCTTTTGCTTCACTCAAGCACAAGTTCTAAAAATTAGACCATATGATCTCCTAACATAGGAGAATCCAAATATATAAAAATATACTCTTTTAACCCTCACATGTGTGAGATATAATGACATTAAAATACTTCCTTATATTTATCTATTCACAAAGCCAAATATGTCAAGAACTATATAGGAAGACCAACTTTACAAATGCATAGCTTTTGTCATGCTTAAGCACTTGACCTGAAAGTTAGCACAAATCAACTAGGCATAAAAATAAACAAACCCATATGATTAACTTCTCTTGAAACATCCATACATGTGAGATATTCCACCATCAAAATTTCTACTCAACTTTTCTTGCCATATTGAAAATTGGCTAAGTATGGGAAAACACTATCAAAATGCCTAAGAGCCCAAATTTTCACTTACATATATTTTATCACAATTCATCGCTAGACTTGAGACTTTGAATATATAAACTAGGGACTACTTTGATCATAACCATATGACCAAATCCACTTGACTTATCCACACATGGTAATTATGATTCATCAAACTACCTACTCAGATTTTCTGCTATTGGACCCAAAATGTCTAGATGAGAATAATGATGAATCAGGTGAATTCCACTCATGTACACAAGCTATCCAAATAATATAAAACCTACTTTAGGACCATTATCACATTATAAATACTCCATACTCATCCTTGAACATCTCTAACCATGTCAAAATTGAAGATTAACCAAGCCTCCTTCAAGTATATTAGGATAATCACATTGTACACTTTATCATTGTCACTTAGACTATCAAGAAACTTCATCCAATCACCTAGAAACATCAATGACATCACCATGACATAATTACAAATAATCCAACATTATAAATTGAGGGTTAAGAATAAGAACCTAGATCCTTTGACATAGGTACTAATTAATGTTGAGTCTAAGGGGGAGGATGCAACATGGAAACATCATGAAGGAGAAAAGGGTATAACAATTGAGAGTTTAGAATTTTTTTTGGATATGAAGAACAAGGATTAAAATTTCAAGTGTTAGGGATGATATTTTTTTTAGACTGAGGCCCTGAGGATGAAATGATAATTATCACTTATTATTCATGGAAGATGAACTCTAAACTATCATGCTTTGGGTTAGTATATCTAACTCCAGACATTAACATAACATAAATTGGATTTTAGTGAAGAGGATGATGAGTCAATAAAATTATCAAGGAAGATATATATAAATTTAATAATGAAAATAAGGAGAATATGTGGGTGGCACACACAATTAAAGGAATGCTTTAAAAAATTAAAAACACAAGACCACAACTATGGAAAAGAACATCGTTGAAGGGTAAAAAACTAAATAAAAGCCCAGTTTAGATATAATAAGGTTGTTGTATAAAAATATAGTGGTTATTTTTGTGAAAACTTGTGAGGAATAACCAAGGAATGAAAAATAGGAAGCAACCTAAAAAAAACTTGGCAAAAGCATGTTGAAGAAATGAAATAGTTTCTCAAAGAAGGAAAGAAAATAATAGAATATATGTTTAAATATTTTGGGTATACATTGGAGTAAATTAATGCATGAATAAAATTTTGTGAAGATAAGAGTAAAGATTTTAACATATAGATGATGAATGAAAAGGATTTAATGGTCGTGAAGATCAAGATGGTAGAGTTCAATACTTGAAAGACCCATGTTAATAGAAAGTACCAAGATTTGGGTAATCAATTTGAAGAGTTAAATAATAGAGCATAGAATGAGTATTATAAAATGTGGGAAGTAGATACAAATATTAATAAACATTCAATAAATTTTGATAAATCCTTAATGGAAAAGGGAGAAAAATGTCAGCTTCATGGTATTTCCATGAATCCAAAAAAATTAGTATTTTAGAGTAATTAAAGGTAAGTTGGGAATACTATTTAAAAATAAGAAATTAAGATTAATCCTAAAAGATATGAAGTAATTTGTAAATTTTTTTTGCCAACCAATAAGCCTAGATTCCCTCCCTTCTCTGATAAAATATTTTTTTTAAGAATGTTCATACCTAATTTCATGGAGTTCACAAGGAACATTGCTGATATGATGAGAGACAATCCTTATGTTAAATGGAATAATTAAGGAAAATATTATTTTTAAAGGATAACGATTTTAATTATTTTCACACTTACTTTGGCATATCTATATTTCATAAAGGACTTCATCATATATTGATATTCTTCTACTCTCACACTCTCAACCATTTTGATTCATAATAATGATGAAGAGGTTGAGTCACCCATTACATTTATGATTTGTGGTCTCAAATATTATGAATTTAAATAATCTTTTGTTTAAAATCATGCATATGTCATTGTCAATGTGATCATACAAATAAGATACTACATTCTAAATTCTCATTCTCTTGTGGTGGTACTTGATACAACTATAAAACATAGTTTAAAAAAATAATAAGTTGGATTGAAAAGAGGTAATTAGATTGAAAAGATTTATGAATATGGTTTCGAAATCAAGCCCACTAAGTTGGTCTAAGGTAAAGGATTATATCAGCATATGGCATAACAAATTAATAACTAGATAGTTCCTACTCTCATAGGTGAAGATGATCATAAAACAAATTTTTTACCATTAGTGATACTTGTTGATTCCATAGATGAATGGTATTCATATGTTACATATTTATTGATGTATGGATAATGTCCTATGTATCTAGATGTTAAGAAAAAATGAATAGATAATTTGAAAACAATCAAGCATGTTATCTGGGATGTCAATTTATTGAAAAAGAATATCAATAGATTATATATTAGATGTGTGGAAAAAGAATATCAAAATAAAATCATGAAGACTTACATAATTAAGCTTGTGGTGGTCATTTAATTTCATTAATAACAACATTTTTTTAAAAAAATATCCCATTATTACTAACCTTCATTGTTCAAAGATGCCTATGAATGAGTAAGAAAATGTGAAACTTGTTAACAACTCATTTGTAGGCCAAAATTTTCAAAGTTCCCACTCAATCTAGTTGTAATCAAATAACCCTTTTAAAACTAGGGTTGGATTTCATTGGAATGTTGAAATATCATTCTAATGTTGTCCATAAACATGTTCTCATAGTAAAATATTATTTCACAAAGTGGGTTGTGGTAATTTTAGTTAATCAAACAACTAGGGAGGTAGTTTACAACTTCATTTAAAAGAACATTCTATTAAGGTATGACATCACTCAAAATATTGTGATTGATAATGTATTAAAATTTTATTTAGCATAATTAGTTGGTTTTTGTTATGGATATGGTAGTTATTTGTTACATTCTTTGGACTATTATCCATAAGGATATGGTCAAGATAAATCCAATAATAATAATGTTGTCATTATTATCTGCAATCTCATGGAGAAAAATTGGAGAAATTGGCACAATAAACTATATCATACATTATGTGTAGATCACATCACTTTTAAGACATCTGTAATCATATAAAAATGACACTTGAGTATTAAGAGTGTTACTTGAGACCAACCATCCCTAGCTTATCCCTAGACGTATTTTGAGCCTATTTAGACACTTATCCATCCTTCATGTAGGCCACATGCATCCCTAAATATCTAAAGCAATCCCAAACCCTCACTATAACATACTAGCCCCTAGTGCCTCAAGTTAATCCACCTAGACACTAGTTCCATAATTTGGACAATATCTCCCCATGGTGATAATGTCCCAGTTTGGGCATTATTGTCCTTTTACCACCTTTTGTTATCAACATATAGCTTTCAAAATGAGAAACCACCTAGGGTTGGCCTAGACCTATTTTAATATTTACATAAGTATTAGAATATTATATATACATGTATTTTATCTCTTTATCCACTAGATGTAAATTAGGTGAAAATTACACAAATAAACTTAGAAACATTTGTGTACAATCAAGGTTTATCAATCCCTATTTTTCCCTACTTCTACATGCAGCCATATACAACATTCCTAAGCTCAAATTTCTTAGATTTAAAGTCTCAAGAACATTAAAATCACTAAAAATGACATTCATACTATCTTTACTTTCAATTTCACCAACACTTAGGTGGGGAGAACTTCATTGAGCTTGATCCCTCTTTGGAGTATTGGTATGTAGGCAACTCTCATCATAATGGGGTGTTGAGGATGTCTAGACTACCCCACTAAAAACACACTTTGATAATTATTACATATAAATATGGAGGTTTAGGGTTTTCATATAGAATCATTTAAAATAGATCACCTACTAGGACCCCAAACTCATGCACACAAGAATAGGCTTGACAGACTCAGACATAGGTGCACCCAAAAGCATATAATAGTTCTACAAAAAGGACACTAGTTATAAAATAATGAAAATAATGCCATATAGCGATACTTTAAAAGTAGGGTGATACTATTTGGGAAGGTTTTTGATACCTATATCCTGTCTGTGACACTCATATCAACCTCTATCCTAATTTTTAGCCTCTAGATCTTCCATTTCAGTTAATTTCTAGCTAAGTAATTATTTACATCATTTGTTTCTATTTTTAAAAAGGGTAAAATTAAGTAAATTCTACTAAAATTTAGTGGATATAATTATTGAATATTTATACCCTAATTTACTATACTCATATCCTTTAACAACCTAGGGTTTAAACTCTATAAACCTTAAAAAGTTAAAACAAGATCCATCAAAATGTCTCATTTTATATTTTTGTATGAAAAAATGTTGCAATACCTATAAAACTTGAATTTAATGTGTTGTAGCTATAAATAAAAATATAAGATAAAAAAATTGAGATCTCATTGGATAAAAAAATTCTATATTTAAACAAGCTTGAAGAGGAAAGAATGCAAATTATAGACATAATTACAGATCGTTAAGCTCAAGTCAAAATATTGTTTGACAAGAAAGTTAAAAATAAGGTATTTTCAAGTTGTAAATATTTTACTCATTTGGGGAAATTATAGATACTAAAGGGAGCCATGGTAATTTTGATTCACTATGGATGGATCCATTCAAAATTAGACACTTTTATGGTAATAACACATTATATTTGGCTTACCAAGATGGTACAAATCTAGCTTTGTCCTATAGTGGGAAGTATTTGAAGCACTATTTCAAGTGAAATTAGGTTGTCCCCTACATGTAAATAGGCAAATTTAATATTTTTTGTGTTTCCCTTTCTTGATATCTTTTGGTTTCTGCTTTTGGTCACATTGTCTTATTTATTTCTTATTTCCCTATTCCCTATAGTCTCTTATTTATTTCTTCCTTATCTATGTCAAAGTTTATTTGTAAATTTATTTTTTATGATTGAAAGTTACTTTTTTCCCCAATGAGTTAATCACTTATCCATGAAACTAGAGTCTTGAGTTTTCTTTTATACCTTGTAATTAAAAGTTCCCAGTTAGAACTAGTTATCACCAAAAAATAAAACCTCAATTTTTTCATTTTTTCATTATTTTTCACTATCAAAATGTTTGAGTTAAAAAATTCAAGATACATTTTTAAAATTTGTGATTTTTTTTGAATTTATTCAAGACCTAATGAGGTATTTTTGTGATTTTGTTGAGAATTTTTTTGTAAGTCTAAATATCTCAATTATTACCACATCTTTTTAACAATTTAATTATAAGAGTTTCAAAATAAAATTTTACAATCATAAACAATTTTCAATTCCCAAAATTGGTCTATAAAAGTTCATTAAGTTTCATTACAACGTTAATCAACCCCATTTGACTAATTATTAGGTTTTCAATATTTTCAAATATTTCCACCTAGTGTTAATTAGATTTCTTAAACTGATTATAACTTCAAAGTTCTAAAATTTATATGTAATGCTAATCAAATTTAAAAAAATGTTTAGGCCTTCAAAAATTTTAACAATTATTTCCAATGCTAATTGACTTTCTCAATCCTGATTAGGTCTTCAAGGCTTCATGACTTTTTTTCAATTCAAATTGGGGTTTGAAATGCAAATAGGTTTTTAAGACTCAAATCATTTCACCACAGTTAATTGGATTCTAAATCTTGATTAGCATGATAAACTTCAATGACACATTTTAAATTTTTAAATCAACAAGAGAATCCTAAACAAGTCTATGTCTCTTTGAATCATTTTTAACAATGGTAAGTAGATTTCAAATATCAACGAAGCTTTGGAGATTAAAAAAGTTTTTACATAGTGGTATATGGATCCAAATATCTGAACAAGTTTAAAGAATCTCAACAAAGCTCATAAAATATGAATCAACCTTCAAATGCCCAATAAAAAATAAAATTCTCAATGCAAAATGGTTATTAATGTCCAAATAGGTAAGGAGAATCTCAGTGGAGGGAATGAATAATCTATGGCACATATTAGTAGTAAGTATATTTTGAAATACAAATAGGTAAAGTGAAGCCCAATGAGATAATAAATAGCTTGATAAAATGCAAAGCAATATTTTCAATTATTTCATGTCTCTAAAGTCTAAAAGTGGTTTCACTTAGTACAAATTAGAGTTTCAAATCTAATTAACTTGGAGGCCACATGACATGTTTCAAAAATAATTATTTACATTCGTAAGTGGATTTGAAATAAAATGTAGTTATAAATGGGTTTCAAAACCTAACTAAGCTTTGGAGGATGCATTTCAAACATTTAATGCATTTTGGGTTTGTAATATTGATTAAGTTTATTAAAAAATAGAGTAATTCTCTATAATTTTAAAAGGGATTTGAAACCTAGCTAAATATTGAAGATAATCAAAGATTCAATACAAAGGTGAGTGGGTTCTCAATCCTGATGAGGTAAGGAATAGATCATAAAACACACACACACACACACACACACACACACACATAGACACACACACACACACACACACACACACACACACACACACACACACACACACACACACACACACAACCCCAAATATTTTTAGCATAATGTAAATTTGTGCTTGGAAACCAATTAGTAAGGGACAAGTAAACAATTTCCACTTGAAACACAATACATTAGTAATCTATTTTTATAGTTTGAATAAACCAGGGATATTTAAAAATAAATTAAATTAAGTGAAAAGAGCTTATTAAAAATTGATTTGGTGTGGGACATCATTTTAATGATTTTAAAAACCATCACAATGGTCATTCTTCTCAATTTCAAACTAGTTTTACTCTAAGGCATGTTGAAGACATCAAAACTTCTCTTTAGCTCTAAAATTTTTCCATACTAGAGGTTAGTATACTAAAACCTTGTGTTTTCATCTAAATTTTCACACTTAGCTTAGGTTTTTGTTTTATCCTCCATTTTCACTAAAACAAGGAGAAAATCTAGTAATTTTTTTAGAAAACAAAATTCATAATAATTTAGTTTTTATTCCTCAATAGCTGTGTAATGAGTTTTGTCTTAAATTAATTGAATGAATTAATTATTGTAAGAGGTAAAACCCTAGTTTTTTCCCTTATTATACCAAAAAATTTAAACAAAATTCTAATAAATTGTGCTAATATTTATGAATACCATGTTGAATCCACTTTACCCACAAAAACATTTCCTTCCCCCAAACCTTGTCTTCAACAATTTGAAATTGTTTCCCCAAGTTTCTATCTTTTCTTCTATGCCTTGAAAAATGAAATTCAAATTCATGGGATATGAGATTTTTTAAATTATGGACATATAAATTTCTAATTTCAATGATAAAAACATAACACATATGCATATTGATGAGTTTTGGGAGAGAATAGATGCTAAAAAACCCATAATGAGGCAATGGATCTTGGATAGTGGGCTTGCACACATTGTTGCATTTACAACATATTTTTAATGTAAATATTTGGTGTTTTCTAATGTGAAATATTATGATCTAGATAAAGATATGTAATAAATATTGATCATTAACCAATTGCTAAATTAGATATACTCTCCATAGGTGTCACTTTCAACATTGAACCTCATGAGGAAATTGTAGAGATTGATTAAAAAAAGATTAGTAATTCTGGATTGACAATCAAGAGAAATGTGAATGCACAATGAGTTAAGCCTAATTGGTAAAAAAATAAGATAAATAAAATGCTTGTAAAAACCCTTTACATCTCTAATTTTAAAGAGGAATTGTTGGAAATGATCACACTCTTGAACAAAGTCATGGGAAATAAAACAATGAATTTGTTTCATAGTTTTATATGCATGTTTGTAACTATCATCTATTCTAGGAAGAAATTATTTGATTGGGAACATATAATTAGCAACAAAAATCATGATCAATTGAACAACATAGATATAAAATAGGAATTCTATATAACTTGATATTTGAACTACTCTATTGTAACCCTTTGAGTTTGGCCTAGTTTGAGTGAAGAAAAGAAAAATATTCTTGGTGCAGTAGTATATGATAAGTTTCCCAAACTCACTCATGAAAAATGGGAGAGTAATTTAAGAAGGTTAAATGATGAATTAAGCATGATTATTGTTATAGATATAGAAGGTAATATTATAGGTAGTATATCTAATGAACTATTTTTCCATTGATCAAGAAATATGGGAGTTATTTCATTAAGTTCTCCAAGTTCACATATATCTGAGTTGGTGAATTTGAAGGAATTACTATAATATTTCCAAGATACCCTAGTGATAAAAAAATGCTAATTGTGTTTTTTGTATACCTTAACTTTTAGTTCACTTTGGGTCAATGATGATACCACCATTCAATCTATAACATTGATAAAACCTATAAAATTGTTATTTTTTCTATGGTATGAACCTAGATGCTTTTGGAATGATGATAAAATTATTTTAAGGGTTTTATATTTCTATGAACATACCATTACACTCTTGGTTATAATTTTTAATCGGTCCATTTACCCATTCTCTATGTTTATTTGATTCCTTGTGCCCTATTTATTGGCCTTCTCACCTTTTAAATGTCATCTTGCACACCCATATGGTTTTAGTTTGAATTCAAGAAGTCTATATTTATATGAGTTTATTAATACATTTAGGGACACATATTGGAAAACAATATGACATCTATTG
>JARHVA010000426.1:5302500-5337500 GCA_037957365.1 Torreya grandis | reverse complement strand
ACTTTGTTAATTTAATACACTCAAATCCTCTTTTAAATTTTCTTTCTCCTTAAATATTTTACAAAACATTCTTGTTTTGTTCCTTAATAAACACTTTAACATGCAATTTGAGTATCTTTGAACCTTGCACATAAATTTAGCTATGCCACAAATATTTTCATCCTATAATGAATATTGGGATCCTTCAACCACATGATTTAAAATTTAAATAGACATAATTGTGGATCCTTATCCATCTAAATCACTAAGTTGATGGGATTATGATATGATCATGAGATATTAAGTACTAAAAATTCAGGCATCTAGTTACTTCTTGACCAACTTGGGGAAATATTAATCCTTCCAACCCCTATATAATATCACTAAATCCCTTTTACATGTTATTCCATGTGTACTTTCCTATCTTAAGTTTAAGATCTACTAAGAAATTTTGAACAACAAATCCTTTATAACATTTTTCTGACTGGGTTTATTTATTATAACTATTATGCATGACAAAGCTAGAATAACATTAAATATCCACCTACTAATTTTTATAGTCAAAGATTAAATTTCAAAATAATCATGATTTCTTCCCAAATTTTTATTTTTATAATCATATTGTTGGAACCATATGAATTAATAACTATCCCATAAATATTTTATTTGTATTTTGCAAAATACCATGCTATCTAATTTAAAGCCTTGATTATAATTTTCCTTAAAATAGTAGGTGGATTACATAATATACATAATCCCCCTAAATTCCAAATTATACTATTGCATATCCCTTCCACATTTTCCACTAAGTTTCCAAAATATCTTCCATCTCCCTTTGTGATTTTTCAATCTATTAAAGTAACATAACATCTAGTCTCATTTAAACAAAGTAGTGTCTCCTAAAATGCCTTTTATTAGTGAAATTTAAGCCTATAACATTCCAAGAAAGAGATACCATAAAAATAATTAAGGGACGTTCCACCTCCACTATGAAAAATTTCTAGTTACTATTTTTTTAATCCTAAACATGTTAGCCTCCATTGAATCCTCTTAAATTCTTTCCACTTCTATATTCCTTCCTTTAATTTTTCTAACTTGGAATATTTGGAGTTGAAAAAGTAGCCTATGAAAAATTTTAAACTATATTTTACTCTTTTAATTTATCAGAACTCACTTCCCTCTCCTTATATTCTTCAGTCACACTATTATCTTGTTATATTAATGAATGATGATTGAGTTACATTTACTCATTACATTTAAAACATATATGAGGAGAGATTATACAAAGTGAAATAATGGAGAAGATGTAAATCAACTTATTATCCATTATTTTGATGATTTTATTGTTATAAGATGATGCCCAACCTCATGCTTTTGATGCTTGTTTTTATAAAGTGTTTATTTACCTATTTTCATTACTATGCGACACAATAAGTGATGAAGGATATAAATTATAAAACATGTTATTTAAATTCCCCCACTTGTTATTTTCAGTGGATTATTTGATACATGCTCAACTATGATGAGTATAATAATTACCATAGTTGTACATATATGTGGAGTTAGTTTACTATTTTTCTACTAACAAATGGAAATATACAATTCTTCGAAGATAAAATTAGATTTATACTCAATGACTATACATTTGAAAGAATCTTAACATCTTATTCTTTTCAAATCATGTAAATTATCAATTCAAGATTTAAATGGAATTATGTCCCTAAAGGTTGAAGAAACATGTGAGAAATGTTCTTTCCTTCTTGATTTTTGTGCTTTGATAGGATTTTATCTCCTCTTTTTTGGAATACCTTTCTTCCATTTACCATTATTTTAGGTGAATATGTAGATAGGATTTCCTAAAATTTCCATTCAATATCCACTAACCTTAAAATGAATACATAAATTTTTAGACTTGCACATGCTCATATCAAGTAGCTTCTTACCTCCTTGAAGTGTGTCATGGTCATGCTCTTCTTATTTAATTTTAAAAAGTGAATTATATATTTATCATATGTATTAAATATCTTAGGCTCATTAATTATGGATTATTTTCACATGTTAATAGAATGGTTACCTTTTTTGGAATAAGTGAAATGAAAAATAAACCAATATTCTTTTACTACATGATCGACCTTATTACAATTGAAAAAATGATGGAATATTTCCTTTTGGTATAACTTATTGACTTTCCCCCATGTTTGTTTCCTTACCTTATTTAAATTTTGAGTGGTGAAGTTGTTGGAGTTTAATATCTCCATTTCTTCTTTTCATTTTCATCATATGGATGGAATAGTAATTCACTATCTTATTCTTCATGACTTGAAGATTGACCATATTTGGAAGTCCTTCCTCATCATCTTGATGTAGAATTATGTTACCCTATTGTTGTATTTATTACTACCCACTCTTTAGAGACATAATAAAATCATTTTGAGTCTTATAAAATTTATTTTATAAACAAGTATGCATTCTTTAGGTTGTCCTTAGTGTGCATATTGCATGGATTCCTTCTTCATGGAAGTTAGTTTTTCTTTAGCCATGATAGATCATTATCTAATATTTTTTTACCATACCTATGGAATTAATATTATGGTATTTCCTCAATGATAATGGGATTGATGATTCCTTTTCCATCCTTGTTAACCCATTTTTCATCATAACCCATCTTTATTAACAATTTAGATCTGATACAAATAGTATGCTTTTCAAAATTTCCAATCAATTCATTTAATGTAACATTAGAATAAACAACATGTGATGGATTGGTTTCCATGCATTAATTTGTAATGGTTTAATCATATTCAATAAATTTTAGTCCCATTTTTTGGCATATTATTCTCTCCTATATACTCCTTCAACATCTTGTTAGAGTTTTTACAAGTATTACTTTTCCAACAAGTCTTCTTGTAATTATTCTAGGATACCAATGAATAACTCTCCATGATTGTCCCATTATATTGAAACTTTTCATTATCTATTTCCAAGTGTCTCACTATAAATGTAAGTTATCTATTATATTTTTTACCAACATATATAAATCTTAGAGTTCCCCAAGTCTTACTATCAAGGATTCTATCATGGTTGTTCTATATGTAAACACCTAATTCTGGTACACGATTAGTTATTTGTAATGGTATTAATGTGGTTGTGTGCACGTGGACCATAGGTTTATATTCTGATCTTATTGGTGTGTTTTTATGTGTTTATCTCCTTATTTAATTTCATTCCCTTATTTTGACCTTATCTTTACCTTATGTTCACTTTAAGCTAGTGAAAATAGCATAACTATATCCAAAACACTTGAAAACCTAGAAAATGATTATTTTTTCCTTTGCATGACCCCAAATTTTATTGGAATGATATAAAACTTTTTTAGGGTTTTTATCTCCATGATCATATTATAATTATATATTATCCCTTGATATGTTGATCTGCTACAAGTTTTAAGATAAAAATAAGAAACCTCAAGTTTATCATCCAATATTGCATATGCATACATGTGAAAAATTAAACCAATATATACATAGATATGATCAAGAATAATGACTAATATTTAATAAGCTTAGATGCGAATAAGGGCCAAAGGCCTTCCTCACTTTAAGAATAAAATACAAAGATATTACAATGGATTAACATTCATCTATACCCTCTACCTTTTTATATAAATAAGTAAGGAGGTTTATGATAGGAAGAACTATCTATCTATTAGGGATATTAGTAAAAATATACAACCTCCATGTTGAGGATAACCACTAAAGATACTTATGCTGGAATTGAATTATATATAATTTGTTATAAATAAGTTAATATTAATTATGTGTACATAAATATAGATTTATTGATAAGGATTACTAATACAAGTGCATCTTAGACTATACAAAAGTGTATATCCTAAGATATACTAATATCCCCCATTAAGATGTAATCTAATAAATGAGAGGATGAAGTAAGATACATTAGCCTAAGTAAGCTTAAAATAATAAAGTGAAGTAGAGACCAATACCTCCCCTTAATATAACTTATAGAAAGTGAAGAAGTGAAGAAAACCTCAAATATGGGTCCCAAAAAATAGACAATGTTATGTACTTGTGTACAATAAATACATACAAGATAGCTACATGAAATAGTGACTAGAGATAGTACATATATATACAACAACCTTACCACCAAGAAGCAATAGAATCACATGCACATCCACATATATTACCCTATAATTTTGAATCTAGTGAGATATAACAAGATTAAAATGTTGTTTAAATAATGATCATAAATTAAATGGTGAGCATGTAGATCAAATGAATCATAACATATCAAAAATAAAACATGAATTATCACCAAATATTAACTACCTATGGTGATGGCACATGTGTTGAAGTAAATTTTAGAGTAGTGGTTTTCTTTTTTTTCCATATTTATTTATTATGGGATTTTTTACCTCACTTGGAGATTTCCTACTTTCATGGAGAAACTTCATTATGTGTGCAGGTTAACTAGGTGACTAGGAAGTAACTCCCTTGACTAGATATTTTGAGTATGGGAGTTACTCATATATTCTTGGAATAATTGAACACCTTTTATGGAGGAGTTACTATTCTATTATGGGGGTTTGTTGACCACATTTTCTAGAGGATTTACTCAACACTCTCTTATTTTTACTTATCATATTAGTGAGATTTGTTATTGCAAGTTTGGTTTTGGATCCAGTCTATTTTGCAATATTCTCACATTGTGTATTTTATTTGATTTTATCTACTTCACATTTTTTACTTACTTAGCCTCGTGTGTTCACTCTACTTATGTATTCAACTTATCTATACCTAAACTGAACCTTGATATGGTATCAAAGCCACTCTAGTAATTGTGTGTCTATTTATTTTTCTATTAGTTTTATTTTTAAATATTGACTGTATTGTGAGGTTTATTTAGGGTTTGTAAAAAAAAACTAGATGTCATTTTTTATATTAAAATTGGTATTTTTATTAGTGGTGTCATTGTAGTGTTTGTTGTGTAATAGGGTTTACACAAATTAGTTGGTGGAGGTAAAGAATTATTCTACTTATGGTGTTATGGTTTGAAAAGTATGGCATTCAACCATCTTAGATGCCTACTTAAGGGTTTGAATGGTGATGTCAAGGTATTTTACATCCATTTCACCTTCATTTAGCCTGAATCTTATCTTTACTACCTAAATTTAAGCTACTAATTCTATGGCCTTACCTCTAGTTTGAGCCTACAATCTACATGTCATTGACATTGAAGACTTAAAAACCAACCCTCCATCATTATCTCATTATCCATTCAACTAGTTTGATGATTACATTCTCTTTTCTAGCCATCATTCTAAGTGGAGCTTGTATGAAGAGATAAAAGTCATGGTTTAGTTCACCCTACCTAGTTTATGTCTCAACCTCCTAAGGGTGTCACCCTTCTTCATCTTTAGCTCATTATCAAACTCGTAAGTTTTTTAATTAAAAACCACTCATTCAAGCATTTTAATACCACTCTTAATTGAAATTGGTTTTGTCATTTCCTTTAAAAATGTTGTCTACTTTTTTCTTAAGTTAAACTTCATTTAAATTTGGTCCAAACTTTATTAAATATTATTTAAATAAACTTATATTGATAATATTAACATTTAAAAAAATGTTAGGGGTTACTTTTATCATATTAAAAGTAATGCTAAAACTTAAGAAGGGACTTTATTAATGGGTAAATGTCTTTATTTGAAAGCATTTATGGTGAAAGTGTAAAGGCAAAGAGGGATTTTATTATTATTATTTTTTGTCATAAAAATAATATAACCCTTGTAAAAGGATGGATTTTTTCATCATTTTTGTATAAAAACAATATTATATTTTGAGTTTATAAAAGATGGGATTTTTTTTTTATTTTGTGAAAAAAAACTCTTCATATCCTTACTAGATGAATAACAAAGGGTGAGGTATGGTTTGGAAAGTGGCCAAACCCCCTCACATTCAAAATAACATTATCTCTCTTAATTGCTTATTGTGTATACTTATTTTGGATGCATTATCAGTTGATCCCAATGCCCCCTTGTAAATCATGTCTTTTTGACATTTGCATTGATTATTCTAGATGCATTCTTAGTTATGCCTGATATGTTTTGAGCATGAATTATTTTAAAAATTGAGGGGGGTTCACCATTTCATAGTTTTTTTTTTTTTTTTTTTTTGGGGGGGGGATACTATACTTGTGTATCTCTTTCCATTATGCTTGAAATTTAATTTTTACAACAATAAAACTTGAACTTCTTAAAATTAATTCATGCACTAATAGATTCAAGTTCAATTAATCCATGAACACCATTTAAATACTATGAATGGAAAGCCAAAATAAAAATTATATTAAGGAACAAGAGTTTACATCATATTACAATGGGAAATGAAACTAAACCTAGTACAAAAGTACAAAAAGTTAAGTGGTACAACTATTTTGATAAAGCATATGGGTTGATGTGTATTTATGTGTCTCCTGATATTATATTTCACTTAGAACCTACTAATATACCAATGAAGTATGTAAAATATTGAAAAAACATTTTGGGAAGCTAGATGTGATGGGAGGGTACAAACTTGAAAAAGAGATCATTAGCCTAAGTCCTAGAAAATTTGACATGCTTTAGGATTTCTTCACCAAGTTCAAGTCTTTGAGATTGTAATTGAAATAATGTGGAATAGAGAAGAAATATAACCAAATAATGTGGAATAGAGAAGCAATATGACCAACTTATTCTTCCTATACCCTATAAGCACTCCTTGAAAAATCCATCTTTAGATTCCTTTGTTATCAACTTGACTTGGGAGAAAGACAAGTAATACAAATGGACACATTGAATTCCACAAAACTCAAGCCCTAATTTCTAGGAATGGGAAAGCAAAGACTTCAAACAAAGAGAAAAAGAATAAGAATAAGGATCAAGAGAAGAAGAAAGAATCAACCTCTACCAAAACAACCACTAAAACCTCCTCTTCCAATGACAAACCTAAGAAAGATAAGGTTAAGTGTGTACATGTTATAATAAAAATGGGCATGATGAACACAAGTGCATGAATAAATAAATTGGTCACCTAACTCATTTATATAGAAGAAGAAAATAGGTGTTCCTAAATCTATCAAGCATAATTCATCAACTCAAGATTCTTTTAAGGTAAAATTCAAAGGTAAAGAGAAATAGAATGGCAAGGATCTTATAAAAATTTCATATCTAACCTCTTAATTGGTTATTTTTTTGGGTGCTTCCCACAACATGGGCTCTTCATAAGTTGAATTTTCTTCCTTAGAGACTTGTAGCATGTCTTCTATCACTTTGGGTGATGACACTTTAGTATAAGTTATAGGGAGAGGGTTTGTTGAAATGGATGAACATTCAATAATTTTATAAGTTTTCCATGACTTTAAAATAATATCCTATCAATGTATCAAATCATTCACATCAGTGAAGGCATGAGGGTGGAGTTTTCACCATATTCAGTCATAATCAGAGAGTTACACAATGATTCTATAGTTGCAATGGGTAGTGTTATCCAAATTTTGGATACCATATATCAAGTTCATAAAAAACTTGGTCTATAAAGTTTTGACCTTGATTTAATACCTTTAAAATATCCTTATAAGTCATGTTTATCAAAATCTAAGGTATTTTTGACAAAATTAATGTAATGGTCTTATGTTGGTTTGTGCCTATCTAGCCTTGTCATGATTTATCTAGATAAGTTAAAAGGTGTCAAGGGTTTAGAGGGAATTTTTGAGTCATCTAACATATGTCAAAGAATTCCATGCCTCCTTTGATCCTTACAAATGCCCAAAAGATGTCAAACACTCTTGTATAATGTTATAACCTTTTGAAATGTTTCCTTGATTTATTTTGCAATGTTACAAAAAGAATAATATAAGAAATTTTAGGTGAAAAATAGAGGAAATTTTTTGGAACACCATGAAAAATATGTAAAATCATTTGGAATCTTAATGAACACTTGTTGCATTGGTCTAATCAGGATTTCAAGAAGAATATGATAGTTTTCATGGAAAAAGAAGCATTTTTCAAAGGTTGCTTATAGGTTTTCAGACCAAATTTTAGTTAAAAACACTCCCATGTCTTTATCCATCCTAAAAATTTACAAATCCATGAATTTGAGTGAGGTATAGGTCCAAATCATGTAAAAAACACTTCCTCTCTTTAATCGAGCTCTTGGCAAGCTCACAATGGCCAGTTTGAGATGCTTCTTACAAACAATAGAGAGAAAGTCAACAACCAAGATATTGGATATAAATGGGTTCCATAATGAAATTAATATTAAATTAATTATTTGGGATTTAAAAGGGATATGTTTTATGAATGATTTCTAAGAAGGTAGGGTGATAAAAAACCCTATAAACCCCTATTAGCTCTATTATCTCATTAAAATGGAATTTTGAAGCTAGTTGGAAGCATGAATGAAATAGGAATGAATTTGGGGGATATTTAAAACCATTACATATGATATTATAATATCCACTTGGCATGTGATAGCTCAAGGAGGAAAGAAACCTTCAGTTTGGAGTGGGTTGTAGGTTGAGGATCGTGGAGTTCTTGATGTTTTTAGATTTTCAAGAAGTTGGAAGCATGTTGGTGAAACTATAATAAATATTCAACACCTAATTTATGCTATACATATTAATAAAATAGTTATTCATTCCCACATGTACCTAAAACATTCACAACATAATGAGGACCTACAGTCTTCCATATGTATTCATCAATTGATTAAGGTGGCAAGCAAAATCTTGGTAATATGAAGACCACAAATGCATGTAAGGAGTAATCAGTAGGTTTTTATGGTATTGTTGTCTATTTAAATCCATTTATACCTCCTCAAATAATATTTAGATCCAAAAATGATAAAAATATCATTTTCTCATGTTCATCAACAAATTATGTATAATCTGCATCATGGAGTCAACATGGTTATTGATTATGAATCTCAAGAAACGAGTGAGGGAATAGGTTTAATATAATTTAAATAGTTTAAAATGAATCAAATAAATCTAATATTATTTGTTACCTCAACACCAATTACCCCAAAATAAACACACAATGACCTCAAGTTAGAAGACTGTGTAAAAGTACCTATGCAAGAATAAACAAAAGAGACAACTCTTACCTTGCATATGAGGTATGAAGGCCTAAAGCATAATGAATAATAGTAGGAGGTGAGGTATATAATTAATTTAATGGTTATAATAACCATAAATTTCATCATAAATATATTATATTGATGAAAATTCAAACCTATAAGTCTATAAACATTTAGGTCTCTATTTCAAGATAATATAATTAGTCCTTGCATGGGTATGAAATTTAAATATCAAAGGAATGATGGAGGCCATGATAAATAATTTAAAATAAGTTTTTAGGGTAGAATAATTATAATCAATTAATTAAGGACCCATTATCAGGCACTAACAAACATCAAGCCAAGAAGGAACACCTACAAGTCTATACCTTGGATATGGAGAAAAGTACATCTTTTGGGATAAGTAGATATGAAGAACAAGGAGATTGAAATAAATGTGTATAGGGTTACAAATATGTTTGAACATCCTATGAATAAAATAAAACCATGAATATGGTCAAATATCCCTTGAAGAGAGTCCAAACCTAATGAGACCTACATGCCTAATTGGGACCTATAGTTCTACCCTCAGATTGTCAAGAAAACATGCACATTTTGAATTGAGATTAGGTTTAAGATGATCATAAAAGGCATTATGAGTCTTATTATGGGTTTTAAAAATTATTGGATCCTTGTATTAATGAATATAAACTTAAAATAAGGCCATTAGGGTTAGTCTGGCCTAATTGCCTATAAACCATAACCCATTCTTCTATAGGATGCTTGATTAAATGGGAGGTTGATATAGATAGGGGACCACATACATAACTTTGTAATGGTGTTATTGTTGTAGGATATAATTTCACCCTTGTGGGAGAGTTTTTTAGGCTCTCTCACTTCTAACTACAATATTGGAACAACCTCAAGCTATGGGTATCCTGTAATGAGGTTGCACCCTTAGGATTTTTAATGAGGCTAGCTCCTCAAATGCTTCACTTCACTTATTTTACACACTAAGATCTAATGTTGACTAAGGAAAAAAGAGAGAAATATAACATGAAAGGGAAACCTAAGCTAAGGATGGTGATGCACCAAAATATGAAATGATCCAATTTTAGCTTGGAAACCTTAACAACTACTAATGAACCTAACCAAGACACAGACTACTCTGATCCTATCTCAAGCCTACAAGCATAAGTATTTTGTGTGGTGGTCAAAGGGAGACCCTATAATTTGAAGGGCACAAAGAAATAGGTCTGTATGAGACACTATAAACTTGTGACACTTCAAGAAAGGGACTAATGTCTGACACTTCACACAACCTATAAGGAACCAAAATAATTAAAGAAAGATATGTAGAGAATCTATAGATGATGAGAAGGGACATACATCTACAAGTTAAACTCCAATAATGTATACTTGACTTCATACTAGAATAAAAAAACCATCTCATTGCTTTAAGAGAGTGTTATAAGGCAATTTTGATAGAGAAACTCTATCACTAGTTGAGAGATCTCTTTTTAGGCTCAAAATCCTATATATATATAGCAAAAAAGGATCGAGAGAAGAGGGGGATTACATGATAAAATGGAGAAAGAGGTCATAAATGGCTGACACCATGACTATGTCCTTTAGATCTTTTGCATTTAGAGCATGCAAATACCTTGACCATGAGATGAGCCATCCAAGATCATTGTAAATCTCCTCAAGCCCATTGTGCATTCAAGTCTCCCTTGATTGGAGATGAGAGAGCCATGTTGTGAGTAGCTACACGTTCCCACCAAGTGTAAATGATTTGATCTTTTGCATTTAAAACTTGGCATGCTTCTTCACTTTTCATTTCCATTACTCCACTTGGATGCATCTATTCTTAGTTTTCCCACTTTACATGTTCTAAATGTGGGATTTAGTCCACATCATCAGAGTTAAAAGGATAAATCCTCATCCTTTTTTGTTGATTTGCTATCAAAATCCCACTAGGATCCATTTGAAAACCTGGCCTTTTGTCATCTGTTGACCTCCCATCATGAGATCTTGACAAGTGTCAAGCTCAAAGAAATATTGATGAACCCTTTGAAAACTTGACCTTTACGAAAGACTATTTACTGAGGCTCAATCTTTGACATTTGTAGGCCCATCATTTGTTCTTTTGGACTTTTGTTTTTGGGCCATTTCCTTTGTACTTTTCTTTATTTTGAGCAATAATTATTTTGGGCTTTTTATTTTGATATTTTGTGGACTTATTTCTTCAGAATAATTCTCCCAGAGGAATTCCTTCAAATAATTTTATTGAAGCAATTTACTTCACCTTTTCTACTTGAAATAATTCATTCAAAATTATCTCCTAAAAGAAATTATTTGACTTCTTTCCTTGAACAATTCCTTTGGACAAAAATCCTGAAGGAAATTATGTCTTCAGGATTTTCATTTGGAGGAATTTATTTTGGAATTTTCTTTCAAAACTTATTTATGTGGACAATTCTCTCAAAAGAATTCATTCCTTTTATTTGGCCTTAAACAATTTTCTTTGAAAATGGACCTTTGGATTTCTTGTAAAGTGCCCTATTTTTCACTTAAAATGCCCTTTTTGAAAAGAAGGTACCCTTCAACCTTCTTAAAAGTGACCCCTTTTCTTGAGAAGTGCCCTTCAGAGTTTTTGAAATGAACCTTCCATAATTTTTCAAAGAACCTTTCAGTTTTCTTGAAATTGTCTTTCAAAAACCTTGAAAAGCCTTTTCTCGAAGGGAAAGAAACCTTCATAACTTTTGAAAAGACCAATTCCTTTATAACTTTTTCCCAAAAAACTAATTCCTTTAGAATTTTTAACTAGACCATTTCTCAAGAAAATAACCTTTTAGGGCAATTATCCCAAACAATTTTCCCAAAAGAAAAGGTATTTCTCTTTTGCTTTAGACATTTTGTCTAAAAGAAATATCCCTTTGGAAACCTTGTCTCAGACAAATTTTTCAAACTAATTTAACACAGCCAAACAAGGTCCTGA
The DNA here is from genome assembly GCA_037957365.1 of Torreya grandis. Lineage (NCBI taxonomy): Eukaryota > Viridiplantae > Streptophyta > Pinopsida > Cupressales > Taxaceae > Torreya > Torreya grandis. Next base: position 5,325,407 of record JARHVA010000426.1, on the reverse strand, counting down.
AAGAAAAGAAACACTTAGTCCTAGTAAAGTTTGAAAGAATGAACAAGTAAAGACTTAGCCAAATAAGAGGTTTTTCACTTAGCTTCTGGCTTGCAGGCTTATCCTTGATCATTGCTACTAGATCCTTAGAAAACCTTTCTTGGATATTCTCTATTTGTAAATGTTGGATCCATTTTTATGCCTTTTATCCACTACTTCATCAAACTTGCAAGAGATTTATAGGTGGGCCAACAATGGTCAATATCTTTGGTGATTCTTAGGGAAGCATGCCTACTATACTTGAGAACTTATACCACTTGCCTTATCTAGTCCATTAGGCATGGAGTCATTAGTCTCTATAACTGAGCTAGTCTAAAACTAGATATAAGGCTAACCCTTTCTGTAACTTCCTCTTAAAGCAATAAGGACAAAACAAACATTGTGCCCAAGGCACTTAGGGAAGTGAAACACACAACTAAAAATATGTGCACAAGGCACTTAGGGAAGGGAAACACATAAAATATAATCTAATATATACAAGGCTATAGCTTAAAATTACCTTATTCCTAGGTCAAATGGGAAAGTTTTAGCATCATTGATTTGTAATGGACAAGGATGAGAGGCACCCTACTTTTATGAGCTCATGCTAGGTGGACTAGGATGCCTGATTGCTGACTCTTTTGGTTTTTTCCCTAATGGAGGAAGCAAGACAAACATGTCTCTAATGTAGATAAATTCCCTTATTGACTCAATACTTGATTGATGTTGTTCATCACTCTTGAGAAAGCCTTGTATGAAGACTTCATTCAGGTTATTGGGAACAACTACATTTTGTTCACTTGGTGGCTCAAAAAGACCATGTTCTTCCACCTTTTTTTGTGAAAATTAGGATTGATCATTCTTAAAGTATCATGCTCATAGTTTTCTATAAAAAAGACATGTCTCTTAGCCTCCTCAAAATCTTTGGTTATGGCATTGACTGCTGCAACAACTCTTCAGGCTCTTCACTGGTACATTTCTCAAATTGTATCGATTGAGTACTTGAGATGTCTCCCTCATCAAACTAACTCAAGATTTCATCTTATTTTTCAATTGAAAATGAGGGTTGATTTGACAAACCAAGGTCCAAAACATCACACTTGTCTTCCTCTAGTTCTAACATATCAGGGCTATCTTCAATTGACACCTCATTTTGAAGTGGAGTAACCTCTAGTACCTAGTTTTGATCCCTTTTTTCATCTATGTAGAATAGATAATTAGTAGTCCATTCAAGGTCTTCCCTGTATTCAGCTTGAGGATTGTCCCCTTTAGGATTTGGTTCATTAGTGTCAAAGCCATGCCAAGAAGGTTGATTCAAACCTAATTTTTCCTCCTCTGAATGAAGTGGGCTACCTATCAAAATTTCTTCCTCATACAAACTTACCTAATCCTCTCAAGACTCACTTGAGACTACAAACTCTTCCTCTATCCTTTGTAAAATAGGCTCCTTCTCTAAGAGGGATATGGTGGGAGGGTGAAAAAGATCACCTTACTTGTAGTTTGAGAGAGTGTCTTTCCAACTAGGTATTTTGAGTGGTCTCTTTGGTGGCTCTTGAGGGAGGGAGAATGAGTCTCGTAACCCTTGTAGGGTAAACTCATTGAGCTGAGATAACACCTTTTTTAATTCTATTTAACCTGTAACTCCTTCTCTTGAACTAGTTCTTGGACCACAACTGACACCTCTTTCTTCTTCAATATGCCTTTCTAAACCAATTTCCATGATGGAAATATATAAGGAACAACCACATTTTATTATTTTTGAATGATTATAGGAGAGGGTGGTTTCACAAGAAAAGGGAATGACATAATTAGGGTCAAAGGTGTAGGAGCAGATCCATGGTGGGATGGTTTCAAAATATTGAGTGGGAATGGGCATAGGGGTAGGAGAGGACAAATTGATTAGTTTTATTTTAACATACTTATCCTCCTAATGAGTCAACATATCTTCAATTGAGAGTATCCATTCTTTCATCTCTTGCTTCTCAATGTGTCGATAGTCACCTTCTTTAATGGATGCCCAAACACTCTAAAAATTATACAAGAAGCTCCTTATCCCCTCCATGGCATGAATGGGGAATTCTTATCCAAATCTAACTTATTGATTTTCATGATTTTCTCCCTTGGTCCAGTATTTCTTCTCTAATTATTGACAAGGATGGACCTTGACAAGGTTGACTAGGGGTTGATTTGAAACGTTTGGATGCTGAGATTGAGGCTCTTGGAGGGGAGAGGACACATATGACTGATTACACTGAGTTTTTTGATCTTCATAAGATATCAACAAACTTTATAAATTTTGGACTATGATTCTCAATCACACCTTATTGTCCCTCTCACAAACTACCCGTTATTTGTCCTCACAAACTAACCACTTGTTCTTGAAAAACTAAAGAGAACTACTTGCCTCTTGTAGAACATGAATAAGGATGACTAAAAAAAGTTCTAAACCCCTACCAAACTCCCTTATCAACTCAATATAATCTGATAATGCTTGCTTGACTCCTGACAAGCATGCAACAAGATAAACATAGTCTTGACAAGGGGAATTAGTGGACTGATTTGAATGTAAAGGGGACTGATCTTGGTCATGCACAAGAGTGGGAGGGGAACAAAGGCCATAATATGGTTGATAGGTTGTTTGAGATCCACTTGGGGGGAATAGATAAACATTATTAGTGTGATAAGTGTGATGTTGAAGTAGATAATAAGCATGTTGATCAAAATATGGTTGATTATACATACCAAATAATGATTATTAGGCACTTGGGCTGCTCATACCAATTGATGAATACTTAGAGTTGCCATTGGTGTTTTCACACATGCCTCAAAGGGATAATTGGATGAAGATAACATCAAAAATCTTCACGTAGTGAAAAACATGGTCCTGCCAGGCATGCCAAAAACTCTTGTAGGCTAGAATTGTACCCTTATGGGAGAGTTTTTTAGGCTTTCTCACTTACAACTACAATATTGGAATAACCTCAGGCTATGGGTGTCTTGTAATGAGGTTGAAAATCTAGGATTTTTAATGAGGCTAGCTCCTTAGATGCTTCACTTCACTTGTTTCCCACACTAAGATCTACTGCTGACTAAGGAAAAGGGAGAGAAAGATAACATGAAAGGGAAACCTAAGCTAAGGATGGTGATGCACCAAAATATGAAATGATCCACTTTTAGGTTAGATACCTTAACAACTACTAATGAACCTAACCAAGACACAAACTACTTTGATCCTATCTCAAGGCCACAAGAATAAGTATTTTGTGTGGAGGTTGCACAGAGACCCTATAATTTAAAGGGAAAAAATAAATAGGTCTATATGAGACACTATAAACCTGTGACACTTCAAGAAAGGGACCAATGTCTAACACTTCACACAACCTACAAGGAACCAAAATAATTAAAGAAAGATACATAGAGAATCTATAGATGATGAGAAGGGACATAGATCTACAAGTTAAACTCTAATAATGTATACTTGAATTCAAACTAGAATCATAAAATTCAACTCATTACTTCAAGAGAGTGTTACAAGGGAATTTTGATAGAGTAACTCTATCACAAATTGAGAGATCTCTTTTTAGGCTCAAAAGCCTACATATATAGTATAAAAATATTAAGAGAAGAGGGGGCTTATGTGAGTAAATAGAGAGAGAGGTCATAAATGGTTGTAACCATCACTATGTCCTTGAGATATTTTGCATTTAGAGCATGCAACTGCCTTGACCATGAGATGAGCCATCTAAGATTATTGCAAATCTCCTTGAGCCCTTCATGCATTCAAGTCTCCCTTGATTAGAGCTAAGAGATCCATGTTGTGGGTAATTTCATGTTCCTTACAAGTGTAAATGATTTGATCTTTTGATTTTAAAACTTGGCATGCTTCTTCACTTTACATGTTTGTTACTCCAACTGGATGCATCTATTCTTAGTTTGACTAATTTACATGTTTTGAATGTGGGTTGTAGACCACATCATCAGAGTTGAAAAGAGAAATCCTCATACTTTTTTATTGATTGTATATCAAAATCCCACTAGGATCCTTTTGAAAACTTGGCCTTTTCTCATTTGCTGACCTCCCATCATGAGATCTTGACAAGTGTCAAGCTCACAACAATCTTGATGAACCCTTTGAAAACTTGACCTTTGAAAGAGGCTACTTATTGGGGCTCAAACTTTGACATTTGTGGGACCATCATTTTTTCCTTTAGACTTTTGTTTTTGGGCCATTCCCTTAGGAATTTTCTTTATTTCAAGAAATAATTCTTTTAGGCTTTTTATTTCAGCCTTTTGTGGACTTATTTCGTCAGCATAATTCTCCCAAAGGAATTCTTTTAGACCTTCTTCTTTTGGAAAATTTTCTTGAAGAAATTTACTTCACCTTTTCTACTTGAAAGAATTCATTCAGACTTCTCTCCTGAAAGAAATTCTTTGACTTCTTACCTTGAACAATTCCTTCAGAATTTTTTTTTGAAGGAAATTATGTCTTTCAGCTTTTCATTTGGAGGAATTTATTTCAAGTTTTTTTTTTCATAACTTATTTCTATAGACAATTCTCTTGAAATAATTCATTCCTTTTCTTTTGCCTTGAACAATTTTCTTCAAAAATGGACCTTCAAATTTCTTGTAAAGTACCATGTTTTTCACTTGAAATGCCCTTTTTGAAAGGAAGGTACCCTTTGGCCTTCTTGAAAGTGACCCATTTACCTAAGAAGTGCCCTTTATAGTTTTTTCAATGAACCTTTTAGAAAATTTCGAAGAAACTTTTGGTTTTCTTGAAATGGTCTTTTGAAAACCTTGAAAAGCCTTTTCTCAAAGGGAAAGAAACCTTCAAAACTTTTGAAAAGACCAATTCCTTCATAACTTTTTCCCAAAAAACCAATTCCTTCAAAGTTTTTAACTGGACCATTTCTCAAGAAAAGAACATTTTAGGGAAATTATCCCAAACAATTTTCCCAAAATAAAAGGTCTTTGTCTTTTACTTCAAACATTTTGTTTGAAATAAATATCCCTTTAGAAACCTTGTCTCGGATAACTTGTCCAAAAAATTCAACACTTAGCCAAAAAAGGTCTCAAAAGAAAAGAAACACCCATAAATTTCAAAAGAATGAAGAAGTAAAGACTTAGCTGAATAATAGGTTTTGAACTTAGCTTCTGGATTGCAGGCTTATCCTTGAACACTGCTACTGGATCCTTAGAAAACTTTGCTTGGATCCTCTCTTTTTGTAAATGATAGATCTATTTATATGCCTTTGTTCCATTTCTTCATCAAACCATGCAATAGATTTATATGTGGGCCAAAAATGGCAAATATTTATATACCCAAATATATCATATAAAAATCAAACAAAGCATCAAAATTTAATTTTAAGGGAAAACTTTCTCTTTCGGTCTCACACATAGTCTTGCAAGCCTGAGAGGCTATTTTTGAGGCTTAGAATCTCTGCTGAGAATATGCATGGTGTAAAATGGATATTGGATGTGTTTTAGAGACTCTCACACTACTATATTTTAGAATTTTCTATCTTTTAAAGCTCATACATGCTATGAACATTCCTTAAGAAGGAGGGGTGGCCCAAATCACTATTTTGCTTTAAGAAGAGCTCAGGAGACCTCAATTTTTTGCTTGGATCTTGTAGGAGAATTTTTATGGGACTTAAATCTATTATCCATGGAAGGGGACCCATGTGTGATAAAAAATTGTGGCATTGGTTCAAGTATTATGCCTCTCATCTTTATGAATCATCATTAAGATGATAGGCCACTTTAAACCTTTTCTAAACCCTTCTAAGAGCTCGATGGAGATATAAGTTCTTATAATAACTTGAATTACTTGTACACACCTAATAAGACCTGAATGAGTCACTAGTTCACACATGTGCAAGGAATTTTATAGATTTTTATTCTGAAAGATTGCCTCTTGGACTAGTTTATAGAGTTTGTTGGCCTATAAGCTTTCTTAACTAGTGGCATAGGTTTCTTAAGACAAGATAAAGGTATTGTGGAAATTTAAAATTCATTTGAGAGGGTTTTATAATGATATTACAATTTTCAAGTGGATACCTAGGCTTAAGAGAGGAAAGGTGATTGATCTTGCACCAAGAAGGTTGAATTGTAGGTTCTTGGCAACATGAACAAGGTTGAAACTCAATTCTCATTCTTTACCAAGATGGAAATGACATGTAATTAGCCTATATTGGGATTTTAGAGATCCAAGAAACCTTATCAAGAATTCTAAATGTCAAATATGGGATTATAACTCCTTCTAAGCCAAGAATGGGTAGTTTTAAATAAGGTTGATGAGTCATGTAGGGAGTTGAAGAGTCTCTTCTATGCCTTTCCTCTAGAATATCATCATCAAGCAGCCAAAAAATGCCAAGGAGATGGATAAAACTAATCTTAGACTCTCCTATTTAACTATAACTAACTTTGATGAAGTGACACTTGTCATTAGAGTTACTTCTATGTCTCTTTCTCTCACTTTATCCTATATATACAACCTTGAATGGATTGTAATGAATCCTTTGGATGAGTATTGTAAATCCTTGCTCAACTAAACACTTTCACTATGAATTTTAATGTTGAATAAAGTTGATTCTTACCTTTTCAAATGCTATCAACTAGTATACTTATGTTATTATTAATGAATGCTAGTAGTAGTGATTTTACTCTCTCATTTGTCCTATCCTACCTCTTTGAAAATGGATTATCTTATTTTAGATAAAATGGTGATTTTGAGGTATATTTTCATAGTTTTAAAGTGTATTTTAGTCTCTAGTTTCTTTTTTAGATCTCCTAACTAGCCCTCTCATTTAATACATTATCTACCACCTCCATGTTGAAACACTCATTCTTGAAGGTCCTTATTGAGTAGTGTGATTAGATTCAGGCCTAATTCATATTCTTAGTGCATGATGGTCAAGTGGAGGGTGTCAATTTGGTACATCACCTCCATAGATTAGTTTTATTTTATTTTCTCTTACCCTTTTCCCTTATAAACAATAGGTCTAATAGTAGTTTAGGGTGATAATATCAAGGGAGCTATCTCTATCTAGAGATTTAACTCACTAATTAGGCCACCCATAGCCTAGATATGTCTTCATACTATCACTTAAGTTAGGAGGCTTGAACAACCTCCTCAAGGGTGAAAATTTTGATGAGTATAGTTATATCATACCCAGTGGGACCAAGAGAATTCATCCATTGAAGAGTGATTGGTGTGACTTTCAATGCATCAGCCTTTGGAGTTATGAACACAAGCACCAATGGTGATTTCAAATGTATTTAGTAGGTTTTAGTAGCCCAAGTAATATTTCAAGAAAGTGCTTTTTTATTTTTTATTCCTCATGAAGTTTCATGGCTAAGTTTGAAGTTCACTTTGTTTTACTCAAGTTGGTGAATCATATCAGCAATGTATTGATCATTATCAACCCCATGTTGAGTCATGTCAAACTTATGTTAATCCTTATCAATATTTGGTTGATCCTTATCAACAATATGTTGAGCCATATCAGCCTTTATATAAAGTGTATCATCCTTTTTCTATGTCTCAAAATCCTTACCAAGCTTTCCATCAGCACTATATGCCATCTCCCACCCCAAGTCAACCTCTTTGGTAGCCTATTCATCTTCTAATCAACCTTGTCAAGACCATGATTCTCCTAGTCAACATAATCACATTTCAAATTAGCCTATCTCAAGCTTCAAGAAAACTCTCTTAGGATATGAAAGGCATATGATAGATCTTGATAGATAAAGGGAGTATGGTCTAAGTGTTCCTAGTCATCTCATTTAGAATGTGAGAGACTCATTGCAGCTGATTATGAGAGAATTGGAACCTATTGAGAGAGGGAACCAATAAAGATTCACTGGTGATATGTTAGACATAGGTGGCCTAATTAAATTCATAGAGGATAAGTTAATGGCTTATGAGGGGATACAAGTTCATTGCTATCAACCTCATGTGCTTTTTGTTACTCCATCTCAACCATCTTTTGCTACACATATTCTCTCTCAAAAAATTTAATCAAGTGAGTTTCAAATCATCCCAAGGATTTCACACATTTCTCAAACCTTACCATCATGGAATTCAATCAAATAAAATATCCAAAAGAGGAAATAAGTTCTTGTTGAGAACGTTTAAGATCAAACAAATCAAAAATGGAGTGTTTGATTGTTACTTGGAGGGAAAATAATGAAGATATCTTGGCACAAAACTCCATTCCCCTTCCTCAAGATCCCCCAAAAAGTTCCATTAATATTTCAAGTTGGAATCAAGTGGTGAGTCGAGTGATAAATAAAGTGGAACAAGATTAGATTGGGGAATTGAGACCAAATAAGAACATGAACCTATTCAAGCCCCACCCATCCCTTCTCAAGAGTCTAAAGTTTTCCCATATTGGAAGTCAATTTAAGAAGGAATCCAAGGTAATAAATAAATCCTTATTGATAATATTTAATAACCTTAAGGTTTCCCATCTTGTAAGTTAATTCAATAGAATGTTTAAATGAAGAAGGAAGTCCTTTGGAGAAGGTTGAAAATTAAAGCATATCATTATTTGAAGATGAAGGGAGAGAATGTATTCCAAAATGTGAACAAGGTGGTAATATGGTGATGAAGATAATATTCAACTAGATTCCTCTCAATATGCCTCAATTGGTGAAGAGATATGTACATTGATCATAAATGCAAAGGATATCACTATTTGTAGACATACCAAATTAGAAAACTTAGTTTCAACCTTGGAGAAAGAGAAGGATCAAACTCTTGATGAGGGGAATATAATTATTCATAGTCAATAAAGTGGTCAAGAAATAAACCCTAATATCTATGTTCAAAAACAAATTCATGAGCAAAATGACATTCAATAATAAGACATTAATTGTCCAAGAAGAAGGTGATCTTGGAGATTTCCTTAATGACATGGCAATCACTCTCTTTTAGAATGACATTCCTAAAGAGTACGAAGGGGGTAATTGACAAAATTGAAAAAATTTAAGAGAAAATAAACAACCTTCGATAAGTTTCAAGTAGAAAAAAAGTTGTGTGTTTTGGTTTTGAGATTCCTAGTTTCATTGAAGATAAGAAACTCACTCCTTATTACCAAGAAAAGTTTGCCAATGAACATGAGATTACAATAGTGAAAGAAACACTAGAGAATGATCTTGAAAATATGGAAAAAAAATAAGACACTAATTAGAGTATGACTCAATAAGACCATGTTGAAATGTGGGAACATGATTTATAGATCATAAAGGGGTTTAAACAAATTGAAGAAGTTCAAGACATAATGAATATCTTCAAGTGGTCACTGATAATCAAGAGAAACCTATTGATGAGGAAGAGATACTATTGTTTGTGCCAAACAAATAATATTGGGATAAGTATGAATTTTTCCTTAACTCACATAGTTAATCCATAGATAAGGGATTGAAGTTAGAAAGACTTGTTGCTAGTCAAGGAGACCATGAGTATGCTAACATCTCAAAATGTAAGTGGAAAATCTCACTCCATAATAAATACCTGATTAAAATTAATTTAGCATATGAAAATATATTTTCATGGAAGCATGGTGATCTTAGGATCTTTCCATTTGACCCTAGAGGATAAAATATATGTTGAGGTTAGTTGTGTATAGTACATTGCTTATGTTTAGTTTTACTTAAGTGCTTGTTAACACAAGTGTGTTGGCTTGTTTTGTCTTGTTATTATGTGTTGTGTGTTGGGAAGGTTTTTTAAAAATTTCATCTTGTTTAAGGTAGTATTGTGTCTCAATTTAAGGGAAAGTGACTCCATAGCCCAATGGATGGACTAGGCTATTAGTCTAGTATGCTTAGCAAGAAAACATCCCCAAGAGGTTGCCAAATATGCTAGCCAAATTTTGGATACCATATATTAGGTTAATAAAAAATTGGTCTATCAAGTTTTGACCTTGATTGAATACATTTAAAATATCCGTATAAGTCACGTTTAAAAAAATTTAAGGTATTTTTGACAAAATTAAGGTAATGGTCTTACATTGTTTTATGTTTATCTAACCTTGTCATGGTTTATCCAACTAAGTTCAAAGGTTTAAAGGGTTTATAGGGCCTTGTTGAGTAATCTAACACATGTCAAAGCATTTCATGCCCACTTTGGTTTGTACAAGTGCCCAAAAGATGTTAAACACTCTTTTTTAATGTTACAACCTTTTAAAATGTTTTCTTGATTCATTTTATAACATTCTAAGAAATAAAATTGTAAGAAATGGTAGGTAAAAAATAGAGCTAACTTTTTTTCATGTAATTAAAAATCTGTACAAGCATGTGGAAATTCTATGAACAATTGTTGCATTAGTTCAATCAAGATTTAAATCAGAATATGATAGTTCTCATGGCAAAAGAAGGGTTTTCTAAAGGGTGGTTATAGGTTTTTAGAGTGGATTTAACTTGAAAACACTACCATGGCTTCATCCATCTTGTATAGGTTCAAATCCATGTATTTGAGTGAGTTGTAGGTCCAAATCATGTAAAAACAATTCTTTTCTTCCATTGAGCTCTTGGCAAGCTCATAATAGCCAACTTCAGATGCTTGGTATAGATGGGGGATAGAAATTTAGCACCAAATATCTTGTAAAAATATGGGGCCCTAATGACCTTAAGATTTTATTCATTATTTAGTAGTTCAAAGGGCTAAGTTTTGTGAATGATTTCTAGGAAGGTAGGGTGGTCTAAAATCCTATGAAACACCTACTAACTCAATTTTCTCATTGAAATGGCATTTCAAAGATGGTTGAAAGCATGAATGCAATGGGAAAGGATTATGGAGATATATACAAACCTTCCAAGCCTCACTTGGCATGTACTATCTCAAGGAGGTAAGAAACCCTTAGTTTGGAGTAGGTTACAGGTTGAGAACTATGGAGTTATTAACATTTTTAGGTTTTCAAGTAGTTGGGAGTATGTTGGTGAAAATATAATAACTATTCAATGAATCATTGATGTTTTTTAGGTTCAGTAAATATTTATTCATGCCCACATGGACCTAAAACGTTCACAACATAATGAAGACCTACAATCTTCCATAAGTAGTCATCGTTGATCAAGGTGGCAGGCAAAATATTGGTAATATGAAGACCACCAATGCATGAAAGGAGTAATAAGTAGGTTTTGGTGGTATTTTTAGACTCTTGAAACCAATTTATACCTCCTACAATAATGGTTAGATCCAAAAAAGGTGAAAATATCATTTTCTCATGTTCAACAATAAACTGTGTATAATCTGCATCATAGAGGTCAACATGGTTATAGGTTATGAATATCAATAAAATAATGAGGGAATTAGTTTAATATTGTTTAAATATTTTACCAAGCCTCCAATAAATCCAAAAATATTGGTCACCTCAACACCAAATACCCCAAAGCAAACACATAATGACCTCAGATTAGAAGATTGTGTAAAAGTTTGCCTATGTAAGAATGAACCAAAGAGACAACTATTGCCTTGTATATGAGGTAATAAGGTCTAAATTATCATGAAGAATAGTATGATTTGATGTAGAGAAGTAATTTTAGGGTTATAATAACTATAAAGTGCATCATAAATATCTTATAATGATGTAAATGTAGACCTATAAGTCTAAAAAATTGTATGTCTCTATTTTCAGGAGAATGTAATCCATCCTTGCATGGATATGAAGTTTAATGATAAATTTAATGATGGATGCCATGGGAAATAACTAAAAATAAATTTTTATGGTATAATAATTATAATAAATTAATTTAATACCCATTCTTGGGCACTCATAAACATCAGGCCAAGAAAGAACACCTACAGGTTTTACACCTTAGATATGAAAAAATGCATATTTTGTGCTAAGTAGGAAGTTTGTAAGAACAAGGAGATTGAAATATATGTTTATAAGGTTAAAAATATGTCTTAACCTCTTATGAATAAAATAAAACCATGAATATTTCAAAATATCTTGTGAAGAGTGTCCAGACCTAATGAGACCTATATGCTTAATTAGGACCTACACTTTTACCCTCAAATTGTGAAGAAAACATGAAACTTTTGCATTAATATTGGGTTTATGATGATAATGAAATGAATTAGGATTATTATCATGTATTTTCACAATGATTTTATCTTTGGATTGATGAATATAAACCTCAAACAAGGCCATTAGGGTCAGGTTGGCCTAATTGCCTACAAACCCTAACCTATACTTCTATAAGATGTTTGAATAAATGGAAGGAGATGGAGGACCACCTAAAAACCTTGGTAATTGTGTAAGAAATTTAAAAAAATAATATACAAGTTAAACCAAGAATCAAAATTGCATTTTAAGGGAAACTCTCTCTCTGTGTGATTACATTTTAAGGGAAACCCTATGCGTGTGTGTCTCACATAGTCTTGCAAGCCCAAGAGGCTATTTTTGAGGCTTATAAACTCCACTTAGGATATGCATGGTGTAAAATTTATATTTTAAGTGATTTATAGACTCTAAAAATCCAAACTTTCACCATTGGTTGTCCCTCAAAGGACCTATATTCTATGAACATTCCTTAAGAATGAGGGGTAGGCCAAAGCACTATTTTGCTTTAAGAAGAGCTCAAGAGACCTTAGTTTTTTTCTTGGACATTTCAAGATCATTTTAATGGGACTTTAATCTATTATCCATGGAAGGGGACCCATGTGTTCTAAAAACAATGACATTGGTTTAGGGATTAGGCCCCTCATATTTATGAATCATCGTTAAGATGATAGGCTAATTTAAACCCTCTCTAAACCCTTCTAAGAGCTCAATGGAGATATAAGTACTTATAATGGACATAAATTCCATTGAATTGCCTAAAAAATAATTTAATTATCTTTTAACACATAATATAACCTTAATGATTCACTATCTCACATGTGTGGGAGGAAATATATGGATTTTTGGCTTCAAAGATTGCCTCTTAGAGTTAGTTTACATGGTTTTGTGGCACGTAAAATTTAATAACTATTGGAATAGGTTTATTAAGAAAATATATAGGTTTTGTGTCACTTTACAATTCATTTGAGAGGTTTCCATAATGATAGTATAGTTTGAAAGTGGATAACTAGGCCTAAGAGAGGAAAGGTGATTAATCTTGCACCAAGAAGGTTGAATTGCATGTTCTTGGTAGCATGAAAAAGGTTGAAACTCAATTATCATTCTCTCCCAAGGTGGAAAGGAAATTTAAATGGCTTAGAATAGTGTTGGAGAGATATAAGAACCCTGATCAAGAATTCCAAATGTCAAATATGGCAGTTTCAAATAAGGTTGATGAGTCATCTAGGGAGTTGAAGAGTCTCTTCTACACCTTTCCTTTAGAAGCTCATCATAAAATAACTAACACATGCCAAGGAGATGGATAATATTGATCTTATAATCTCCCATTGAACTATAATTGACTTTTATGAAGTGACACATGTTATTGGAGTTAATTCTATGCTTGTCTCTCTCTCACTTTTGTTGAGTTGTGGAGCTAAAAGCTTCAACTCTTTGCAAACAGAAGGAACAAAAGGTTGCTGAGATCCAAGAGCATCGGCATTGGCAGCAGGACTGATGTCGGTCATGACCAGTGCAGAAGGCCATCGGTGATGGTAGGGAGTCGGCCGACGTCGACAGAACTAGGCAAGCAGGGACTGGCATCGGTCGCCTGTGTGTTCCAGAACTATTCGTTGCACAGACAATTAGTTAAGTGAACGAAGCATTTGCATGTAAAGGCTAGTTAGAGTCTTGAGCTGTGAGGATAATTTTCTAAATTAAGAGTCTAAGTTATTGTTTAAGTCTGGGATCTATTTATAGACCCATTGGCATGTATTGTATATATATAAGAGGAGTTCCTTCTAAGTGTAAGATCATTGAGTTGCAGGTTATTGCAAGCTCATAGGAGATCTACATGTGTGAGTATGGTCTATTGAATTGTAGGTTGCAGGTTCATGGGAGATCAACTTGAAGTACTATAGAGTGCTTGGTGAACTGGCAGGGTTATTACTGACTATTTGGAGAGGTGAACACCAATTCTATTTGTGAGTTGGTTGTTGGGACCATTTTTTGGTAGGAGAGTGTTGTAGAAGAATTATTATACACTTGAGGTGTGGGAAGCCTCTGTAAGGTGGAAGAGTGTGGCGGCTCTTTATTGTATTATTTTCTGTAAAGTGTTAATACAACATAGTGTATTGTCTCTCATATTTTGTGCTATTGGTGAATTCTAGTTACTTGTATTTCTAGTTATTTTTGCATTTATAATTGCTTATATTTGGTAATCATACTGTGCTCTTTCTAAGGAGCAAGATCCTAAAAAAGTGGGATTAGAATAGGTGTTGTTCTTGTGATCCTCCAACAAAGTGGTATCAGAGCTTTTGGTTGGGATACTAACAGATTGGATTAGATCTGGTTAGTGTGTTTTTGATTACAGGTTACTCACATGGTTTCTATTTGAGTGGGAGTTGAGCAATGGTAGAAGACAGTAAGCTACGAATGGAAAATTTTAATGGCAAGAACTACCAACTGTGGAGGATGCAGATTAAGGATTATCTGTATCAGAAAGATTTGTACTTACCGTTGGGTGGGGTTAATTGCAAACCCTCGGATATGAAAGATGAAGAATGGGAGGTTCTTGATCGGAAGGCTCTGGGATTTATTAGATTAAGTCTTGCATCATCTGTGATTTCCAGCTTATCACAGTGTAAGACAATGGTGGAGTTGATGGAATCTTTGGCAAATTTAAATGAAAAACCCTCAGCTTCTAATAAGGTATTTCTTATGAAGCGTTTATTTAATTTGCAAATGTTGGAAGGTGGATCTGTTCATAGCCATCTTAGTGATTTCCATGGTTTGGTAAACCAGTTAAGTTCAGTCAATATTGTATTTGATGATGAAATTAGAGCTCTCTTAATCTTGTGTTCATTACCTGAAAGTTGGGAAGGTTTGGTAATGGCAGTTTCTAATACTGTGTCTCCTTCAAAAGTCTAAAGTGGATGATGTTGTGAGTGTGATCTTGAATGAAGAGATACACAGGAAAAGCACAGGTGAGTCATCAGGGAATGCTTTGAGTGTTGAAGGTAGAGGAAGGCAAAGAGAGAAGATAGAGCATGGGAGATCAAGGTCCAAGATAGGCTGAAGATCCAAGTCCAGGTATGGCAGAATAACCTACTGGAAGTGTGGAAAGCAAGGGCACTTAAAGAGAGATTGCAGATCAGGTGAAGATCAGCATGAAGGACATGAAGAAGAAGTAGATGTTGCAGATTACGCTGCACGAGATGCTCTAGTATGTTCTTTGGATAAAGTAGAATCTTGGGTTTTAGATTCTGGTGCCTCTTTTCATGCATCCCCACATAGGGAATTTTTTCATGAGTATGTCCAGGGAGACCTTGGAGAAATTTGTGTAGGGGATGGTAAGCCTTGTCAGATTGTTGGCAAAGGGAAAGTGAAGCTGAAATTGCAGACATGTAACACATGGGTGTTAAAGGAGGTCATGCATGTCCCAGTTCTGGAGCGGAATTTGATTTCTGTTAGAAGTTTGGGTGATGAGGGTTGCACAGTAACTCTCACAGTGGACTCTTGGAAGGTTACCAAGGGTACACTTGTTGTAGCTAGAGGTAAGAAAGTAGGTACACTTTATCTATCTACTTGTATTACTGACTCTCTTTCTAGGTTATCTACTTCAGTTATAGATTCAGAGATGTGGCTTGATAGGCTTGGTCACATAGATAAGAAGGAGATGCTTGTTCTTGAGTCAAAGGATATGCTTTTGGATTTGGAAGGTATGGATCATGGTTTCTGTATGCAAAAGAAGAAGGTGACGTTTCTTGAGGAATCCGATGTTAGTGACAAGAATAGGAAAGCCTTGGTTTTCAAGGAGAAGGTGATGGATAGAGTTCAGCACAAGATGCAAAAGAATTCTAAGTAGAGCAAGGGTGTTTTGGAGAAGGATTTGATCCAAAAGGAGCTGCCGGGAAAAAGTCAGGTCTCACTAGAAAAACACAGAGACCGACATCGACAGGAAAACTTGCGTCAGCATCCAGACAAGGACCGACATCAGCTATGTTTAGACCGACGTCGGTGACTCAGGGCAGATAACTATCGGCATCGGCCAGGGAAAAAATGATGTCGGCAAGGAGGCAGTCACATGGAACTGACATCGATCAGGTGTAGACTGAGATGTGACTGACATCAGTTACTGAGATGAATTTTGGGTGGACAACAAGCTGTCAAGGTGTCTCAAGCACCCATATGGAGGACTGAAGGTGTAAGTAAGTTCTTAAATTCATCATTTCCCTTCTTTACACTACTTGTTGCTCACTTATGGCATAAGACCAGGGAGTTATTAAAGAAGCAAAATAGGTAGATCCAGGAAACAGTGGGAGCTTGGCATGGATGAGGATGTAATTTCTTGGAGGAGAACCAAACAGGTGTTTTAGGTAGAGTAGCCAGCTAGAAGTAAGCACTGAGAGACGAATGGATGTTTAGGATGAAGAAGAGCGGAAATGGATACGTGAGATGGAAGATCAGGGTATATGGTCTTGTATTAGCTGCAGGGCAATGGAGGTTTGATCATTGTGTTTCACTTTACCAGGTTGGATAATATTAGCTACATTATCCTATTACTGTATGATGTGCTTATTGTAGGGTTACATATACAGGGTATTGCTGAACTAAAGGTAAAGTTAGTTCAGGTGTGTGTCATGGATAATCTGGGAGCAACAAGATTCTTTGGCATGAGTGTGTTCTACAGACATGGTAGGTCATATGTTGACTTTGTTTCAGGATGATTGTGTGAGACCGATTAGCACGCTGTTGGTTGGACAGTTCACAAAATAGGTTCTTGATTCATATAATGAGGTTAAGTGCATGGTATGTACTAAACTTGAGTTTTCCCAAGCAGTGGGAGTTGTCACAAGTTGGAGCCAATCTGGGAGAGAACCATTGGAGGACAGTTCAGTGGATTCTTACAAGGACTAACAGCAGGTGCACATGCTATGTAGGTTCAGGTTATTCTCTACATGGTTTGTAGATGTGGATGTGGCAGGTGATTTGGATGACAGGTTTTGCACCACAGGATTTGTGGTGGTTTGTCTTCAAGAGTGATCTTGAGGAGGGATACAAATCCAAGGGAACAAACTAGATGGAGTACTGGTACAGGTTGCAGCTGTTTATCTCCAAGTGGGAGATTATTGAGTTATGGAGCTAAAAGCTTCAACTCTTTGCAAATAGAAGGAACAAAAGGTTGCTGAGATCCAGGAGCACCGACGTCGGCAGTAGGACCGACGTCAGTCATGACCAGTGTAGAAGGCCACCGGCAATAGCAGGGAGTCGGCCGACGTCGGCAGAACCAGGCAAGTAGGGACCAGCGTCGGTTGCCTGTGTGTTCCAGAACTGTTCATTGCACGGACAGTGAGTTAAGTGAATGAAGCATTTGCATGTAAAGGCCAGTTAGAGTCTTGAGCTGCAAGAATAATTGTCTAGATTAAGATTCTAAGTTATTGTTTAAGTCTGGGATCTATTTATAGACCCATTGGCATGTATTGTATTTATATAAGATAAGGAAGGCAAGGAGTTCCTTCTAAGTGTAAGATCATTGAGTTGCAAGTTGTTACAAGCTCATAGGAGATCTACATGTGTGAGTATGGTCTGTTGAATTGCAGGTTGCAGGTTCATGGGAGATCAACTTGAAGTACTATAGAGTGCTTGGTGAACTGGCAGGGTTATTACTGACTAGTTGGAGAGGTGAACACCAATTCTATTTATGAGTTGGTTATTGGGACCATTTTTTGGTAGGAGAGTGTTGTAGAAGAATTATTGTACACTTGAGGTGTGGGAAGCCTCTGTAAGGTGGAAGAGTGTGGCGGCTCTTTATTGTATTCTTTTTTGTAAAGTGTTAATACAAGATAGTGTATTGTCTCTCATATTCTGTGCTATTGGTGAATTCTAGTTACTTGTATTTCTGGTTATTTACGCATTTATAATTGCTTATATTTGGTAATCATACTGTGCTCTTTCTAAGGAGCAAGATCCTAACAAAGTGGGATCAGAACAGGTGTTGTTCTTGTGATCCTCCAACAACTTTATCCTATATACAACCTTGAATGGCTTGTAATGGATCCTTTCGCTGAGTATGGCAAATCCTTGCTCAACAATTTTTTTTTACTATGAATTTTAATGTTGAAAAAAGTTGATTATTACCTTATAAAATGCTTTAATCTAGTGTATTTTTGTGATTATTAATGAATGCTATTAGTAGTGCTTTTACTCTCTTATTATTCCTCTCATACCTCTTTACAAATGAATTATCTTATTTCAAGTCACTAGTGAGTTTGAGGTAGCTTTGCATATTTTGAAAGTGGATTTTAGTCACCAATGTCTTTTTTAGACCTCTTGCTTATCACTCTCATTCAATACATTGTCTATGACCTCCATGTTGAAACACTCATGCTTGAAAGTTCTTGTTGAGTAGTGTGATCAGATTCAGGCCTAGTTCATGTTCTTAGGGAATTATGTTCAAATGGAGGGTGTCAATTTGGTACATCACCTTCATATATTAGTTTACTTTTATTTTATCTTACCCTTTTACCTTGTAATCAATAGGTCTAGTTGTAATTCAAGTGATAACATCAAGGGAGCTAGCCCTATCTAGATATTCACCTCATTAATTAGGCCACCCATAACCTAGAGGTGTCTCCATGCTATCAATCAAGTGAGGATAATTGAAAAACCTCCTCAAGGGTGAAAATTTTGATGCTAACAACTAGGGAAGATCACCAAGATAGGCTATATACCTTCTTACATTTTGCACCTAATTATTCTCTAAATACATTGTTGACTCATTCAGATGGAGTAAGTAAACTTCAGCATGAGTGGTTTGGCTGCCTCAACTACCTCTACCTATAAAAACTAAAAAAAAAATGACATGCTCATAGGATTAATTTGAGTCTATTTTTCTAAGGGTCTTTGAGAGGTTTGCATGCTTGAGAAACATCTTAAAGAGAAATTTGACAAAGGTAAAGCTTGGAGGGATTCACATGCATTAGAGTTAGTACAAAGTGATGTATATGGTAATTTTCCCAGTCTATCCTTCATAAAGGATAAGTAAATCCTTACCTTCATTAATTATTTCATGAAATACATATGGGTTCACTTCTTTTGATAGAAATTTGAAGCTTTTGACAAGTTTAGAGACTTTAAAGTTCTTGTAGAGAAACAATCTAAGAAATGCCTCAAGGTTATTCAAAATGATAATAGGGGTGAGTATGTCAATAATATCTTTGAAATTTTTTCAATAACATAAGGGATTGATCTAAAAAACATAGTTCTGTATAGTCCTCAATAGAATGGTGTGGTAGAACATAAGAACTAGTCCTTGAAATAAAGGATAACTGTATGATTCACTCTAAGTCATTGGCACCTTAGTATTGGGATAAATAAATTAGTTATGCCTACTACATTTAGAATAAGGTTCCTCACAAATATTTAAAAGGTATAACTCCCTTTGAATCTTGGAACAATAGGAAACTTGTAGTTGAACATTTAAGGGTTTTTGGATCTCTAATTATGACACACATACCAAAGAAGAAATGCAAGGTTATGGAACCTCAGAGTAATTCTTGCATCTTTATAGGTTATCCATATGGTGTAAAGGGGTACCAACTTATTTATCTAACCACATATGAGGTACTCATTAAGATAAGTGTTCACTTTTAGGAGACTCCCACAAACTCAATGCTTGACACTACTCCCACTTTATTGGACTCACTTGGATTCAATTCAGATGATTTGGATTAGCCTAAGCACATTCTATAGGTTGAGAACACTTCTTTTAGTTATGATAGAAAGAGTAGTGATGAGGATTTATCTTAATCCACATCTATCCACACTTAATATGATGATGTTTCTCTACCTCAGTCATCCACTTTTGGTCCTCTTTGGGCTAGGCAAACACTGCAAAGCATAAGTACATGGGTTGGGGATCCTTTAGATGAAAGATAGATATGTTTAGAGTTATAGAGTGGTCCACATGATTTTTATGCTTCTAACTCAGATCCATATAAGTTTTGAGAGGAATTGGGTATTCATAAGTGGGATTGTACCATGCAAAAGGAGTATAACTCCTTAATTAGGAATCATACTTGGGACTTGACACTTATTCCTAAGGGAAGAGATATATTTTGATGTAGATGGATATATCAGACTAAGTATGCAATAAATGGGTCTATTGACAATTTCAAGGCATGGTTGGTCACTAAGGGTTTTTCATAGGTGTTTGGTATCAATTACATAAAGACCTTTGAACCAGTCTCCAAGATGAACTCAGTCATAATCACACTTGTTATTACTATATCCAATCATTGGAATGTTCATCAAATGGACATGAAGAGTTATTTTAATTATATTGATCTCAAGGAGGAGATACACATGGAGTAACCTCTAGGATTTGTTGAGGATTCTTACTTTGTATGCAACCTCTAAAAATCCATTTATGGCCTCAAATAGACCCCTCAAGATTAGTATGATAAGATGGATTCCTTATTTTATAAGGATTCATTAGATGCAATTCAAATCTAAACATATATGTTTTATGGTAGGATCATTCACTCTTGATTTTGGTTCATTATGCTGATGATCTTTTGATCACTGGTAGCTCTTATTCATCCATTATAGTGGTGAAAAGGGCTCTTCAATATATAATTTCCATGATAGACTTGGGGTTGTTACACTACTTCCTTAGGATTCAAATTTCTCAGTTCAACTTAGGGATTATTCTTACATAACCTAAGTATGCTTTTGATCTACTTTTTTGGTTTCACATGGATGATTGTAATCCAAATATAACTCCTTTTCTATATATATTCAATCTTGAGGTAGATTTTACTTCACCTTTGGTTGATTCTACCTTATAGTGACAACTTGTGGGTAGCCTTATATTCTTGACACATACTAGATCTGACATATCATATGTAGTGGGCTTAGTATCTAAATTCATGAAAGAACCCCATGAGTTACATTGAAAAGAAGCTAAGAGGATATTTCACTAAATTTAGGGCACACATAGATTCAAGATTCACTAAAGAGATAGAACTGACATTGAATTGATTAGCTATACTGACTTAGACTGTGATGGTGATATTCAGTATTTCAAGTCCACTTTAGGTTTATAATTTCTCCATTGGTTTAGGTCTAATTTGTTGGTCAAGCAAGAATTAGAATGCTATTACTTTATCATCTATGGAGGTAGAGTATAAGGGGTTTGTCAATTATACCACTTAGTCCATCCGTCTTCAAGGGATTCTCAAAATGTTTAGTATCTAGTTTAGATGGTGTACCATCATCTACTATGAAAAATAGAATACCATTTAGATTTGAAAAAATATGATCTAGCATCAATGGACCAAACACATAGAGATTCAAATGCATTTCATCATAAATCTCATTCACGGGGATATCATTGATTTTATATATTTCAAGATGATAGAGAAAATTGCATATATCTTCACCAAAGCTTTCATGGAGAGAAAGTATCTACACTTATGGGATCTTCTTAAGGTTCAAGAAACTACATAATCATCTTTTGGGGGGATTTCTAGCCTCTTATTTTTATGTCTCTCTTTGAGGGGGGGATTTTTTTCTACAAGTTTTATTATTTTCTCTACTTTATGATATATTTATTTGTACATGGGTACCTCATCAAGTCTAGTTATCAAGAGACATTTTTTTACACTGACCACCTAAGCTATGCTTATGGGGGGTGTTAGAACATGATTTTTATTTTTTCCATATCTATTTATTATGGCTTTTTTCCCCTCACTTAGATTTTTCCTACTTTCATGGAGAAGATTGATTATATGTGCAAGTTGACTAGGTGACTAGGAAGTAACTCCCTTGATCAGCTATTCTAGGTATGGGAGTTACTTCTCTATTCTTCGACATGTTGACAACCTTTTGTGGAGGACTTACTATTCTATTCCAGGGGCCTGTTGACCACCTTTTATGAATGATTTACTCAACACTCTCATATTATTACTTTTCATATTAGTGACCTTTGTTAATGTACGTTTGGTTTTCGCTCCAATCTCTTTTATAATTTTCTCAAATTATGTATTTCATTTGATTTTAAATAATTCATGTTGTGCACTTGATTGAATTGTGTGTTTAATATACTCATGCATTCAACTTATCTGAACTTGCACTCAACCCTAATAGTAGATGATCTAACCATACTAGATATTTAGAAGGCACTACAAAAATATTTTGGTACTAAGATAACCATTAAAGGACACATGCCATATTAAAGGATTACTAGTTTAATAAAATGCCAAACATTATGTTATATTTTAGGGGCATAAAATAATATGATCAAAACATTAGCTCTAATAAATAACACACTTCATAATATAGGTAATTGATTGTGTTAAAATGATACTAAAACTTCTTTACAAAATGATAATTTACTTCACAAAACCCCAATCTAATGTGGGTGTGTATCATAATTTATCATAAATCAATTCCAATTGAATGTGTCTCAAAAAATAATAAGTAATACAAAGTTCCTTATGTATGCCATTCCATCTTGTTGGAATACACAGGTATCAAACCTCTATAACTTCCAAGTAATAAAGGAAATGATGTTGACCACTGTGATTTCTATAAAACTGTAGGATTTGAACACATAATTGATTTCACCAATGTATATAATGTTTTTATGTCTTATAGTGAAATTATTTATAAATTACAAGTTATTTTAAAATAAAATTGTAATTCTTGAAATGGATTACACAATGTTTTATGAGAATTCATTCATAATGACATTTTAAAACACCACTCAATTATTCTTTAATAATAGTACAAGAAATTATTTCTTCATCAATATGTGGTGCTTGAAGTTTG